>JACSZP010036064.1:0-28964 GCA_016161895.1 Pinna nobilis | reverse complement strand
GTCAGTTACATATCACATATCTGTGCATTTTATAGCAGGAAGACACGTACCTGTCAGTTTGTTCACTGTCCGTCTATAAATTGTGAAACTTCTAACTTTTAAAATCTTTATACAAAGAGAAAAACATGGTATTTTTATATGATTTTAAGTTTGTTCTGTTTTGTTTTTTTATGTTTTACACTGAGAGGTACTCATATGTTGTTAATTGTTGATTAAAGATACAATGAGATTGTTGAAAATGCTTTGTTTTTTTTTTACGGTATTGTTTTTTTTTAATTGAATAGGTAGGTAGGTTTTCATTGTTCGGGTGGATGCTAAACAGAAAAAAAAATTGGAATGGCCTCATTGGTTTTTTGGAAAGTGATGTATTTTCATGATGAAAGCATGTACTCTTGTAGCCTTGTTCTGCATGTATAAAGTTGTTGCATCTTTCAGCAGCATTCATTTATAATAATAAATATTCTCTTTTAATTTTATTCAATCTGAGCAGCTTCTAGTATGGCCAACAGCATTACTGGTGGTGGTTTCAGCACTGGCAACTTCAACAGCACAACAACTAATTCCCAGTTGCCCCCTGTCCGTAGAGGGAATAAAATGAGTGCTATGCAGATAAGGTGAGTGATGATTTCTGAAGCCCTTTGACTACTGAATTGGTCTAGTGGTGATTGGGTTCACCTCGAGTACAGGAGATACCCTGCAAATTTTTGTCAAAATAAACCCAAATTTTGGAAAATAGCATCTATTCATGTTTATTGCAAAACAGGCAAAAGTGGTGGTTCATTCTGGTGGCGGGGCCTCCATGGCCGAATGGTTAGCGTGTTCGACTTTGAATCGAAGGGTCCGGGGTTCGATTCCCGCAGCGCCACTCCGCGGTTGGCCGTCCCCGTCTTTCGGATGAGACAGTAAAAAACTGAGGTCCCGTTTCACAGTAGGTGCTGGCACGTTAAAGAACCCTCCCTGCTCTACGGCCATAAATGCCGAGCACAGGCAAAATTTGGCGCCCTTCACCGGCACACGTTGATGTCTCCACATGAGTGAAATATTCTTGAGTGGGACGTTAAACAACAACAAAACATTCTGGTGGCGCCTTGATAATAGCTGCCTTTTGTCATAGTAGGTATTGTTTCATTAAAGATCCACTCATGCTCTCGGAGCAACTCGTTTTGCAAATTTTTGAAGCCTGTCAACAACAGATGATCTCCCAGAGAAAGACTTCAGTAAGAACAACAAAAAACTTGAACTAGATTTTCAACACTCAAGTTGGAACCAGAGTCGTAGGAATAAAAAGAATATTGATATAACTCATGAAAAATTATGGCTGATGAAATTGTTTTATGATGCATTTTTGTGCTATTAGGGTGACTGGTATCACAGACATTCAATATTTGTCTATACTAATCTAGCTTTTAAAGGAACATATTAAGAATTTCTTGTCTATTTTCATGTTACAGGTGCAAGTTTGGACAATTGGGACCTGGTAAGGGTCAATTCAACTCGCCACATGGTTTTTGTCTGGGTATAGATGAAGACATCATTGTTGCTGACACCAACAATCATCGCATACAGGTGTTTGAAAAGACTGGAGAATTCAAGTATCAGTTTGGAATTCCAGGTAATTGACATATACATCTGTAAAAAAAGAATGAATTGAATGCAAATTTCAATTTTTAAAAAAAAATTACTTGACATTCATCAAGGCCCAAAGGGGCCGCTGTGGTTCAGTGTTTAACTAGTTTGCCATTTGACGATAGGTTTTAGGTTCAAATCTGCACTGTGTTGTGGTTGGCTCTCCTTGCCCTTCAAAAGAGACAGTAAAAACCGAGATCCTATGTCACAATAGGTGTCAGTATGTTAAATAACCCTCACTGATCAATGTCCATAAGTGCCGATCATAGGCCAAATTTGTTGCGTTGAATTTGCATTGTTGACATCTCCATATACGTGAAATCTTCTTTTGAGTGGAGCATAAAACAAAAATACAATCAACCAACTTTCAGAGTAAGCCTACAGTAAGTAGGTCATTAAGAAATGCTGGCACCTTCATTGCTCTTTCCAAGGCATACTCAGGAAAAATATCCATAATCAACCAGCCATGATATATTTCTAAAAAAAGAAGTAGGAGACACGCAACCCAAGATTATACTTCAAGACTGAAAGATGTCAAACCAACTCTTGCCTAAAAAATATTTCTCCAGTCCTTTTCATGTAGGTTATCGTCAAGTACCTTCATGGATGTGTGAGCAAGTGTGGCTGTTATTGCAAAATTGTTTTTGTTTATTATTCATTATTCAACATGTGCTAAGGATACTGCCCAACACTGATAACGTAAACCTTGTTTCCTTGGCAGGTCGAGAAGAGGGGCAGCTGTGGTACCCACGGAAGGTCGCTGTGATGAGAAATACTGGAAAGTATGTTGTTTGTGACCGCGGTAACGAGCGATCCAGAATGCAGATCTTCACTAAGAATGGTCACTTTGTCCGAAAGATTGCCATCCGCTACATAGACATTGTAGCAGGGCTGGCAATCACTTCACAGGGTAAGCCAGAGTGTTGTATAATGATCATTCTTGTACCTGAGACTGATGTCACCTCTTTGTGGTCTGATCAGCTGAGGCGCATTATTTTAGTATTGGCGTTCAGGCAGTGATCTCTAGGGCTGGGCACCATAATACATTAGAATTTATTTAAGTCTGAGAATTTTCTCAACTCCAGCTAATCTTGAATTCTGATTGGCGGAGAAGATGGAGTTGAGAAAATTCTCTGACTTGAGTAAATTCTCAAATTTTGAGTAAAAAGTTTTATGATGCCCAGTTAATTTTGTGACAGATGTAGGAGCAAGAGGCCAGATCAACGATTAATTAAAGTGTCGCCAGTTCCTATTCAAGAGCTTAACATGTTTCATTTTTAGCTTACCTCAGAAAAGGAGAAGGAACTTGCTATCACCCCTTTGAGGGTGTCTTAGTGATGATGGCCAGAGTGACCAAACATACACTTAATTTATCTGTGTATGGAAAGATAGGTTGTAGTTTCAGGTGCTGTCCTAGACCTATATTTCTACTTTGAGAAGGCAAATTGAC
Source organism: Pinna nobilis (assembly GCA_016161895.1). Lineage (NCBI taxonomy): Eukaryota > Metazoa > Mollusca > Bivalvia > Pterioida > Pinnidae > Pinna > Pinna nobilis. The sequence goes on along the minus strand of JACSZP010036064.1, from coordinate 25,888 downwards.
CCAACACATTGTAGGAATATTTGCCAAATTTAGTGATGTAATGATGCATTCTTAAATCATCTAGATTTATCACACTTTGATTTTCCAATGGTTAATTTTATGCAACAAATGACTTTAAAAAATAAGATTGATATTGCATTGAAAATTTGATAATACCCCATCTTAAGTTTTTGGTCAGGATTTGTAATGTTACGGGATGGTATAACATATAATTGGTATGATCAACATTGCTTTAGGATAGTGAAATTGCGTTAGTGTTTAGTGAATGCTAAAGATATGACTTGAGTAGAAATAAAAGTCCCTGTGGGGAGACAATTCTCTTTAATATCCCCTCAAGTAAAGACATATTTTATATCATGTAGATGTCTGTAATGGAATTCTTATGTTTTCTGTAATTTCTGCTGTAGGACATATTGTAGCAGTGGACAGTGTCTCTCCTACTTTATTTTGTATTTCCGAGTCGGGGGACCTTATCAAATGGTTCGACTGCAGCGATTACATGAGGGAGCCCTCGGACATAGCCATTAGTGGAAAAGAGTACTTTGTCTGCGATTTTAAGGTAAGATATGAAAGAAACCTCTATATATCTAGTGTCAAGCTACTTTCCTCAGGGTGAGAGACTGGATTCTCATTCTTAAGTCAATTTTCAAGTTCTATGGTGCCTCTCTTATACCAGTTTAAGACAACAGATTTCAATAAGGACTGGCAACATAAAACTTGAGAATATACTTAAGTCTGAGAATTTACAATCATCACCTACTACTGAATTCTGTTTGGCCGAGAAGCTGGAGTTGAGAACATTTTCAGGCATTAGTAAATTCTTACGTCTTATAGTGCCCGTTCCAGTATAAGACCACTTTGTATACTTCTTAATCTTCCCAATAGTTTATGGAGTTTTGTAACAATGCTGAGAATATACTTTTATGACCTCATGCTATGCATTGTTCCCTTGTGGTCTTGATGAAACGTCTAGGTTGCATAGCAAAATTAATATATTGAATGCACTATTTTGTTCACATAGTAAAAAATCATGCTGGAGAAATTGTCATTCATTACTCTGGCACAAGATGTGTGGTTTAGGACTCAACAAAGCCTTATCCATGAAAGGGAAGCCTTGTGGATTTTTCGTGGAATGATTCCCTTAATCCATACAAACTTGTATTTACTACAGGGTCACTGCGTTGTGGTTTTCAATGAAGATGGGCAGTTCCTTAGAAGAATTGGATGTGAGAACATCACCAACTATCCAAACGGGATAGATATCAGCGATGCCGGAGACGTTCTCATCGGAGACAGCCACGGAAACCGTTTTCACGTTGCCGTTTTCCAGAGAGACGGATCGCTCATCGGAGAGTTTGAGTGTCCGTACGTGAAGGTCAGCCGCTGCTGTGGTCTGAAGATCACGTCGGAGGGATACGTTGTCACTCTTGCCAAGAATAATCATCATGTCTTGGTTCTCAACACCTTGTACATAAGTTGAATGTAAGGTGCACATGTAATTTTACAACATGCGTACTCAGACCTAGATTTTATATCTACAGATTTACATACGTTCCATACCTTGCACTGGACAGTTTTTGACTTGGAAAATTTTTAGGAAAATTCCATTTTTGTATATCATAAGATTTACTCTGATTCAGGAGCCAGTGGGCACGTATCGGCTTATGTAGATATTCAACATGTAAATTGATTGCACTTCCCATGCTATGCTTACAAATTTGACGGAAGTTCAATTTTTGTTACGTGGAAAAGAGATCATACTGGTGTCAAAAGAGTTTTTATATTTAGCAGCAAGGGAGTTCCCAGATTTTGTAATTAGTTGACATGAGACTTGCACATCTTTATATCTTATTTATGTGATAATTGGATCTCCTACCGTCAAGTTTTAAAAGCTTAACTTTGCTTTTTTTTTTACCATTTGTCAAAGGGAAGCTTCACCCAAAAGCCATATGTGCTTAACTGAGAAATGAGTAGGAAAGTTTCTCAAAGAGGAAATACTAACAGTGCAGTCTACTACATTGTTTTGTTTACATACCAATCAGTCTTGATAACATGGGGCTTGTATATAGAGGAAAGCTTATATAATAGATCACATTTAAAGTTCATAAACCCATTGGACATGTATATATGAAATAACTAAATGTCCTTCTTTTTGAAATTTTATCAGCGAAAAATATTCTAAAATGGTATTTTCCTAAGTTTCCAAGTCCAGTGTGAGGCCACAGTTGATATATAAATATGGTTATTATTATACATTAGTTTTTGTCCGATTTTTGTTTAACATTTATATTTTTTTCACTTAATAAATTTTTTCTCCTTGCTTTTAGTTGCAATTTTTAATACACAAGTAACTAATTATACATTTCATAATTGTTAAATCTTGGATGACCCCGGTATCGCTACAAAGTAGAGTTGATTCTTACGGATGACGATAAGTTAACCAGAGCGTAAATAAAAAAAATATACATATAAAAAAAAATGGCCAAAAAAATATGATAGCAAATTTTATTTACAGAGAGATGTTTGAGTCACACCATTCATTACTATTGTACTTTTGTGGTACTATACGTTTCATACACTGTTAACAGTCTTACATTACGATATTATATATCATGTTCACACAATATGTAGCTTTCATTTTTATATCCGGAATCAAACAAGGAATGGGTGTATTTACTCTCTTTTACGGTATAAATGCAACTCCTATTGTGAGAAACGAGCTAGTGACCTATACCTATAATAGTAGACATCCCAGTGCTCAGGTGTAGAAAATTAAACACAGAAAATAATGGAGCTTGGACCAAGACTCTGTGGTTGGATATATTTTGTGGGAAAACAGGGTTAGTAGTAAGGTAGAACTTTGCCTAGTAGAGTCTTGTTATAAATTTTCTAGATTTGGGTTGTTGGTTACTTTCATGAGTAAATCCATCCTGTTTTATCAGTTTACACATTTTGATATTAAAGTGATTTTTAGGCAATCTGTGGTACTCGGCAAATTGGGGGCGGAAGGGTGGTGAGAGTTGTCATTGATGATCCGTTTCCCTACTGCTTTGTGATTTTCATTGTCATGGAAGAAATGCTGTACAATTGAATTTAGCTGATTAAACATAATTAGACATATAGCATTTATAGAGACTTCAGGTATGCTCTGAAAGATAGCTAAAGTGGCACTATCAATCCAGCAGAAAAAATGTCACTCCTGAACCTTTTAAACAAGAATTCCTTAATGATAGATTTGCCTACACTAGTAATTTTGGAGTACTTTTCATCTTCAGAAATAATAATAATATAAAAAAAAGGAAACCGAAGTGAATTAAAAGTTACATTGGTCCATCAGTTGAATTAAATGCTAGCTGCCATACAGCCTAAACGTGAAGGGCAGACATCAGTCACGTTGATTATTTAGTCAGGGTAGGATCCACAGCCTGCTGCTCTGTTTCGCGAGTCTGCAGGCAGTGTACAAAGCAGAAAAGACTTGTCATTGTGTTGTAAATGATTTGTTGATTTTTGTGATGTTTACAAATTGTTTTATCATTCCTTGGGCAACTGTCTCAGAGTTTCTAAATAAATTGTCATCCCCCGGGCTCAGTGGGGTAGGGATCTGTCACAAAAGCATTTGAGACAGCAAGTTTGGGTTTTTTCCTTCGCTTTTTTTTTCATCAGAGATGACACTCTAAGTGATGCCAGTATATAAAAATGTCAAAATTTAGGGCACAATCTTTATTGAAAATTAAAATCCATAATTTTGGCTGAATATTGTTTTCTCTTTTTTTCAACAGATGTGATCTGTGTTTTTGGTAGATTCCACGTTAATGTCAGAAATTCCTCCGTAAAAGTTTTTCTTTTTTAATGTTTAAGTACATTTATTTTCCTTGTCACTAGATGTGAATAGCAAATACCGTTAGTTATATCATTTTATATTGATTTGCATGGTGTCGTTGTCGATCATCACTTTGTAGACCTCACCAGGCTTAATAACACTTTTCTAGTCACATACTCAGTCCTGTATTATTTAGTAATAATAACAAGTTAGTAACATGACCAGTTTTTGCTGTGCCTTAAGGGATTATTATTATTATTATTACATGATTTATTGTTTTTTCTTTATTAATTTTTTTTTTCTGTGTTCAAGTGAATTGATGGCTTTACAAAAAGATAACCTATTTTGAATGGTGACGTTAAACATTATATATTATATATATATACATACACATTTACATAATGTCTTTGTTGTATATTTTTTCGTTCTTTTTTTAACAAGTTATATTTCATTTAATGTTAGAACTCAAACTTGCTCATTATTATTATTATTGTATTACATTTTGATTACATTTGTAGCTCCTAGATTCACATTTCAGATACCTTGTGTTTTGCCTTACGGCATTTCTGGTCTTTGTTATATAAAACCTCCCCTGTTTGATCACTTGGGAATATTGCGTAGTACTGTTTACTATTCACATACAGAATTTGTAAAAATAATTGAAAAAGAAGGGAAATGCATAATGTATCATCTTTTTTTTTTAAGGGAGTTCAAGAAGAACATCTTTTTTGCTTTTTTACATGTGATGCGGTGTAATGATAAAACTAAGACAAATGGAGGGTTTCTCTGTCTTGTGAATCTAGGACCCTGTATTTGTGTAATAATATTGCCAATTTGTAAACCACCTACCATACAAAACAAACCTGCATCTCTTAGGAAGATGAATCCAAATCAAAAAGTGTGGGGACACCTAGAAAAGTTAACCAGAAAAAGAAACAAAATGTCCAATACAAGTCCAAGTTGTTTTTAAATCCTTGTTTTTGAAATTTATCAATGACTTTGACCTGTTTTATAATTTTTTTTTCTTTCTGATATGCCATTCAAGATGTACACTAGCTATGATTTGGAAAAGTAATCCGAATTTATATGTATATTTTAGCTAAAAGATTTTTTTTTAATTGATTTAAGAAGACATGAAATGTTCGTGTGACTCCCTTTTGAGCACATTTTGTTAAAATGAAAGACCTACTTATTCAGTCTCGTATTTTTTTCTCCGACATTTCATTGACAATCTAGTTTTAGCAATTACAACGAGCTATTCCTTTATAATTATTATTATTATTATGTAACAAAAATTGAAGGTTTGGGTGTGGATTTAAATATTTTCACGCTTAGAATGAAAAACTTTAAATCCATTCCCTCCGTTTATGTTCTTGTTCTCTTCATAGATTTAATGTTTAAAATGAATCTTTAAAAAAATATTTAAAAAAAAATATTCAAAAACCAAAAAAAAAAAAAAAAAAAAAAAAAAAACATTAAAAAATAAAAATATTTTATTATTTGAATGCTTTCAAATTTTTGACAGTTTGCATTTAAGAAGTTTGATTGTTCGATTCTTTTGTCATGTTCGATGTTTGATATGAATAAAAGTACTTTGTTTCTTTGCCAAGATTCTTTCATTAAGAATGAACATTTATATAATCTAGGGTAATGATTTACACGGTTTTGAGTTTGAGAAAATCAACAGATCTTTTCTTGACAAATTCTGATCTAATTGGTTAACTTTTTTTTCCTGTGAATTTGTGGAGAAATTGTCTGTTTTTGTTTTTAAACTTTAAAGTTATAGACATTAGAAGTGCCATCCTTTTTTTTTTTTTTTTTTTTTTTTATTATTGATCGTCTTTGTGTTGAGTCAGCTAGAGTATGATGAATTGGGTGTCTCTCTCACTTTGTATCATTTTTTGTTTTTATTTCATACTTCTGTTTTTGTACTTTTTCTCCCCCCTTTTTTCATCAAATTCATTGAACTTATAATCCGATGAGGAGAAATGGATTTTGCTACTTTTGTTCAGTATATTTAGTTGGTCTTCTTTTTCGCTTTTGATTGCAAGTTTAACAATTCAAGAATCTTCACACAGTATTTTAAGAATGATTACCCCTCCATTCAGAAAAGTGGGTTGTTAAATGCATTTTGAAATCTTAAATTTTTATGTGTTTGAAGCCTTTAAAAATCAGTTCGTACATAATTTTTTCTCTTTCGCTGGTAATCTTACTTAGACTAGACTTTTCTTTAAGTTGATTTATCATAGTCCCAGTTTTTTTTTGCTATGTTCTGAAAGTCGGATTTTATTTGAGTCTTTATAGCAGCAGCTCTTTAATTGATAATGCTCCCTGCCAGGTACCTGTTGTATCTTTATAATTTACATGGATCTCAAATCAAAGTATTCAATACTCTACTTCTAATGATTGCATTTTCCGCTTCTACTTGCATCTGGCAGTTCTGGAGATTTTTTGGTATTTTAGTTGAATTTGAAGCTCTAGGAATTTTTTTTCTGAAACTGACCAAAAAGCTTCTGTGAAGTGAAGTCTGATAGTGCTGATTTTCTGTGCTGTGAATTGCATTGTAGGGCTAATGCATAATATTTTTATATATTTTTTTTCTGCAGTTGAAGAGATGCAAACTTTGTACATACATATACATTTGTACAACTGATTCCATATTGTCAAATGTGGGATATTTTATATGTATCTGCTGTACTGTAAATTGTGTCATACTAGTGGTATCTGTCTCGTTTGTGGTATCATCTCTTGTTTTGTCCTTCTGTACAAGTTCATTGATTTCTCCTATTAGAAATGCAATATCAATTTTCTAACATGTCGACCAGTTTGATGCTTGAATTGTGTCATAGTAGTTGCACTATAAATCTACTTTAGCGTTGTATTGGCTGCACTGCTCTCCAGAGTTAAGTTAAGGTCATCGTAGGTCAAGGTCATCATAGGTCAAGGTCAGTGATTGGGTTTTTGGTAGGACAGTTGAACTTAAAGTTAAAGAACCAGGTCTTCATCATCCCTTTGAGATGTGTTGTCACTTCTGACCTTATTCCATGCTGGCACGGGGATCACAATGAGCCTATTTAGGATTCCATTTTTGAATTTCTTCTCATTGTAATTAAGATGAATTTAGATAATGTTGGATGTACATGTGTGGTGCCAGATTGACTTGTATTATGTTTCTTGAGATAAGATTTGGGCCAGATGAGAAAACTGACAGACATATGTGCATAAAAAGATGAAAATTGTGAAAGAAGAGGCAGTTTCTTTATGTGAAATGTAGAGTCATGACCTTGGTCAGGAGAAGAGTTCACCAATTTGTGAAATTTAACTTTTTTATGGTAATTTTGAAAGAGGACTTTTGTTTAAGAAAAAGTGAAATTTTTTCATCCTAGTTTTAGTCTCTCGGTGCCCCCTTTCTTGAGGGATTTTATTTTATCTAAGTGTTTCTTGAATTCTAATACAGAAGTAGTTTTTTTCCCCAAGGATTCAAAACTTAGAGAGTTGGACAGAGACTTTGTGTAGGATTAATTAATAGTTGCAATCTGTCTCCATATGACAATGATTTTCTATATGATATCCCCATTTGATGTTTATTATTTTTCACAGTTACAGAACACATGTGATGTTTTAATTTTTTCTTAACAAAGGCTTTCATTGCTATACTTGTGATCTTGCGATTGTGTCGACAAACTCGTCCCCCAATTCATCATACTCGCCAAGATTTTCTGACAATGCAAAACTGGAAGAGTTGTTCTTGCAGAGCGTATATCTATATAAATATATATATATACACACACATACATATACATTTTAGCAACTCCTGGGTTGGTTTGTACGAGCCTAGGTTTCCAGGGATATCAACATTTACAGAATTTGATGAAGTGGTGCTCCTTTTTGGTGTATTTGTATAATGTATAGTAATATGAGGAATGTATTGGGGACTTGCTAGGTCCCTGGTATCTCCTTGTTCTTTGTTTTTTTTTCCTTATCTGAGTTTAACATTTTAGTTTTCATGTATATTTAGCAGCATTCAGTTTTTATGAGTTACATTTGCTTTAGTCCTGAAGAGTTTACCATTATTATATATTATATTATTAACTAATTAATCTATCCACGTTTAGTCTATGTACATGATGACGTAACTTGTTTCATTGTTATTACCCGTGTCGTTTCATTGTTGATTGCAGTAGATTTGAAACTAATTTTTTCCCCCCCCTGGTTGATTATATTTTTAAGTTTTCTTCGTCTTTTTTTCTGTTGGGTTCAGAATTTAGAAGGAAATATAACAGTCATCCCCCCCTTTATTTTATCTCTCATGGTCTGGATTGTGAACAATGAGCTATTTTATTTGGTATTTTTTCCCCTATATTGATTATATTATCACTTTTTTGGAGCACTTTATTATTAAGTATGCTATACCTATACAAACTTATATATATTTAATTAATTTTGCAATGTTGTAGTTCCTGTCGTCTTGTTGCCAACTCGTTTCACCAGGTGTAACATGAACCAATATTTCTGGTCATTTTTTCACACAATCCCACCTTTAAGGCACCACAAATGTGCGTAAGATGCGTATTTTGAAATGAACGGCATCTGCAGGTATCATGCTTTAGTTCTTAAAACTCAGAAAAATAATTTTATTGTGAAAAATCATATTTCTCAGGAAACTTCATCATGCATTTGAAAAAAAAAATACAGTTAAAAATCCATTATGTTCCTTACCTCCCCTCAAGTTTTGATGAATTTCAGAAAAGGTAGATAACATAAAATTACTGTGTGTTTATAAATACATACAGCCAACTCCACATAGAACGAATTTGAAGGGAGCTAGATATATATCTTGTTAAAACCGATGTTCTTTTTTTCGAAAATACATGGTAATGCACGGAAAATGCACCAAGAATAGAAATCGACTCGTAACAACCTCGTTTGATGCGATCTCGTTATCTGCGGAGTTGACTGTATAAACAAATTTCGATTTTTGTTTTGTACACTGAAGATTTTGGTACGATATTAATTTGATTAATACTCAATTTTTACCATTAGAATCAACCAAGATGTTAACTTTCTCTTGTTCATCTTTTATGCCTCTGTTTCCTGTTTTTTCCGTTCTTGATTTTCATCCAGTCAGAATATGACACGGAAATACTTTATGCCGCGGTTTTACCACGTTCTTCCTGCCACATATTATATACACGTTTTGTGCCACTTTCATGCACAATCTTGCTATTTCAGTATTTTCATTTGTGATAATTTTCCCTCTTTTACTAATCATTGTCCAGGTTTTTTGATAGCGATCAGAAGTCCAATATGATTTACCCCCTGTTTTGTCTAGAAAGAGGGGAAAGTAGTTTTTATGGAAAGTACAGCTAAATTATTAGTTTTTCGAACTTAATTTTGATTTGTTTATAGTTTTATTAACTGCAAGTTGCCAAATCAGGCTGCTTTTTTTCTGTATCAGTTATGCAAAGAATTATATCTATATATATATCTATACATCTACATATACACATTGAATATATAATTCTTGAAGAATTGATACTTACGACAGAGGTGATGGTCCATGTTACAAAGTTCACTTAATCAGTTTACCCGGCTAATTGGAGAAATCATACAATGTGCTTTTATGTTTTTTGCCATTCCTAGTTTATTTGTTCACTTTTGTAAAGAACTTTGCAATGTTATACAGAGTAATTTCACAACTGATTATATACATATGATTTTTTTTTATCACACACAATTCCGAAGTCGTTGGTTGTTTATCCTTTTTTTTTTTTTTTCGTCTTTTGTTTACCATTATGAATTTCCCTTTTTTTAAAAGACAAAAAAATAATAATATCCAGATATATGCAAATATTCTGTGGTAACCGTGAAAGGCCGATTATCGACATCTTATTACATATACAGTTGGTTATACAGTATTTGTTATATACATTTGTATTGGTGCAAGAGTATGGTGTTTCTCTTTTTTTTCTTACTTCTTTGTGTAATTGAAGAAGATATTTTTGATAGCATGTTACACGTATTAATCCCTCTGCTGATTTTATCGTCGGCATGTTTATTTTTGTTCGATCCGAGTCACTGAAAAGTTTTGTGTAAGGTACTCAGAGGAACTGCTGTTGGTAAAGGCAAACCGTAGGAATGAATTTCTTAATAAATTGGAATAAAATCAGCCAGGGGATTTTTACCAATTTACTTTTTTTTCAGTACAATTTGAACAGATGTATCATCTGTATATTTTAAGATACCCGACCATTTCATGTTTTACCCGCAGTGTAACAAATCGATGAATTGATCTCCTTAATTTATCCCTCTTCCTTACAATAAGGGGACGTGTAGGTTTAGTTGTTTTTATCCCAGACACCAACTCGCTCAATCTTAAGAAAGCATACCTCAGCATCAGGTTTTATTATTTTGTTCTTGTTGAATCGTCCAAATGATATTATTGACGCGAGTCTCAAATTTCTGATTATGTATAGTTGTTGTACAATCTACTTTTTCCACAACAAATCGAGCCATAAAATGCTCCAGTCGAAATTAAAACAATGCAATAAAATTGACAGATTTTCATAAAGCTCTCTGTTCTTAAAATGTTCTTTTTATTTTCGAAAGAATATAAATCTCTGGATTAATTGGGGGGGGGGGGGGGGGGNNGGGGGGCAGATATTATAGTTATTTTAATTTAAATTTGACAGTCCGAAATGCTTCTCTTTTTTTGCATTTTTTTTTTTCAACTACTTGGTCAAAGTCTTCTTGTTTGATTTTTATAGTGCTAACAAAGAAAGGAAAAGAGGTGTTGTTGATATGGTAAGTAGAAGTGAGGGCAGTCGTGTCTTAGTGGTTAGTGTATTCACCTGGTGATTGTGAGATCGTGCTTGAATCTTAATTACGATCTCTGCTGCATTTTCCTGTCCTTTTGATGTGACTGTAAAAACTGAGGCACTGTATTAAGTTGTAGGCATGTTGGAGAACCATCACTGCTCAATGGCCATATGTGCTGTTTACCGGCCTAATTTGTTGCCATTAATCGGCATACAGTAATGTCTGAATAAGTGAAAGGTTCTTCAGCGGGACTCTAAGGTCCATCCCCTGCCATAAGTCAGCCATGGTGTTAATATTTCAATCGATCATATTTAAGAGATTATTTTTTCTATACAGTGTGACCCTGACTGTTTATAAAAAAAAAAAAAAAATCCCAACCCACCCTGAAAAGAAAAAAAAAAGACTGTCTTTGCTGACATTTTTATGTTTAAAATTAATAACTGATCAAAAATTGAAATTTTTCAAAGTTCTTGGGTTTACCTTGCTTAAATCATTTTGTGCAGTAGGGGTTACTTTAGAACAACTTTCAGGAAATTTTAGTGCGCTGGTATTTTCTCAGCTGGAATAGTTCAGGAGTGTGTTTTGAGATGATATTGCAGCTTTTACAGTCTAGGAAATAGACTCCTGTTTAATTGATTTAACTTGCATCTTGCAATTGTATCTTGAAAATATATTAGGAAATCTGCCCGACAATGTACAAGTGGAAAAGTTAAGTTTAAATATTACAATGTACATAGTTTATTTTAGATCTTTAGACACCTTGGTTTTTAAAGGTTCCCATGTTAACTCCACATATTGATACCTTTACAACTTGAGGGCTACAATTATACTACTATTTTTCAAAAAAAAAAATTCATGGTTTTCTTTTTCTTTTTTTGGAAGATTTTTATCACTTAAGGGTCTAAGAAACATCTGTCATTTGTACAAAACAGAATAACAGCAGTATAATAGATTTACCACTTCATGAATCGCAAACATTCCATTTATTGTTATTTCAAAGTTCTGAGCTCGATGAGCCGTTCTTGTGGCAGTTCTTATAAAATGAACGTAATACTGCAGTCAGTCTGTACAATTTAAACTCAAGTCTTCCAATTTCCATTATACAGTTTTGAGCAATGAGCTTTGACTTTTATTTTCACTTTTGAAACGAGCAAAATTTTGCTATCTGCATGTGGAGAATCTTTATTATAGCAAATTTTAAAAAGATGTAATGCTGTTAGGTTTTTTTACACTCGTCTTTGATATATAAGTTTATGTTGACCACATTACACTCACTTTTGATGTGTGACTGCACCAAAATTTGATAGAAGAAATCCAGTGGTCAGTTTCAAGAAATTAAGCTTTCTTTTGATAACTTTCATGGCCTATCCCATTTGATTCTTGGGATCAAAATAATAGAAAAAGAAAAGAGTAATAGTGAAAAAAAATTAAGTGGTGGGAAAGGAAAATAATTTTGATAAATTGTCAAATTGTAAAATACAGGGAATAAAATTATATGAAGAAAACGCCAAATTATTTATCAGCCTTTTTAAGACCAGTAAAATACAGGATAGTTAAACTTCCGTTAGATACCTTGTAAGTTTTTGGTTATTACATATAGAATGAAAAATATTCCTCAAATATCTTGACCTCCGATAAATCTGACTTGAATATCTAGTCTGGGGATACTGAACCTGTCTTTATAATCCACAAACATTTTATTGCAGCATAAAAGTTCAGGTGAAAAGACAAATTTTTTGAAAATCTTTTCACTTGGCGTTTTGTCCTTTTGGATGCATCTACTTTTTTTGAGATTTGAAGTGTGCGGAATACTTGAGTTTTTTTTCTGATGAAATACATATCAGTATGCAGAACACAAAAAGTTGATGTAAAACTTTTTTCTTTCAAAAGAAATGTTTTTACAGCCCCGTTGTTTTCAACAAACTTTTTCTGTTCTGCTATAACAGGGTGATCTAATCGGCTTTTTATCGACAATAGCATTGTACCATTTTTATTATTTCGTAAATGCCAATCACGGAGGAATTGTGTGTTGATTTACACAAATAAGTATTGATATATACATACATATATATATATATTAATATACATGTATTACTATTTTTGAAGAAATCAACTATAATTTCCTATTGTTTATGTCCAGGAAATTGTATGCAAGTGGAATAAAGGTGTTTCATTTATATTGTGTTCTGTCTTCTTTAATGTAAGTGTTCTGAAATGTCCAGCCTTTCTGGGCTGCCATGGCTAAGTTGTTATTATGTTCACCGAATGATCATGAAGCTGTGGGTGAGTGAATCTGCTTTTTGCTGTGGTTATCTCTTGTCCTTTGGATGAGACAAGAAACGGAGGTCCAGTGTCAAGAGTAGGTGTCGGCATGTTAAAGAACCCTCACTGCTCAATGGGCATGTGCCAAGCACAGGCCAAATTTGTGGCACTTGACTTGCATACATGTAAGTGATGTCTCCATGAGGGAAAGATTCTTGAATGGGAAGTTGTACACCAAATACAAAATCATTGACCGAGTGGTTTTCGCTCTATCACAGTACTAGTATAAAAAGATTACATGTACATCTGAACGCCAACTTCAGTTTTTCCTGTCTCTAAGACGAGATGGCAAACACCAAGCCCCAGTGGTATATGTCTTAATGTAGTGATTGTTTCGTACTGCTCAATGGCAGTCAAGAATAGACTTAGCACATTAAAGATCCCTCATGGGGACGAATACAGGGATGAGGATTTTCCTCTGATTGGATTGTTCCTCCTTTTCCTAGAATTTGCTGCAATGTTTAATCTTTATTTTCACCATTAAGGTCCTAGAAAGGAGCCATTTTCCTCCATTTTGACGGTAATGGAATCTCATCCCTGAGGATAAAGGCCTTAGCTTTAGTGGGTATTTATACATGTAATGCCTGCATCAGCTTGAGTGGAATTAAAAGGATACGCAAGAAATATTTTTGAAGGAGGCTTAAATATCAGTCAAACAATTCTGCAAAGGGAACACAGGTCAAATTTGTATTTAGTGTGGGTTAAATAACTTGAGGCAGAGTCAAGCCCATTGGACTTGGAAATTTCATGGAATCAAATTTTCTAAACATTGCTGAGGGGCCACTGTGGCTCAGTGGCTAGTGTGTTCCACATCTGATCATGAGATCTTGTCAGTTTGCATCTTTGCGGTGCTTAGATTTGCTTTTTCTGTCCTTCGGTTGAGACAGTAAAAACTCACAGTAAGTGTTGGCATGTTAAAGAACCCTTATAACTCAGTGGCCATAAGTGCTGAGCAAAGGCCAGATTTGTTGTATGTTACCAGCATTGATGACGTTTTCATTTAAGTGAAAGATTCTTGAGTGGGATATTAAACAACAATTATAAAACATTGCTGCCAGAGGGGACATTCTTCTTGGTTGATTGTATTGATGTTTAATGTCCCACTCAAGACTCTTCAACTTATATATAGAGATCGTCTTTGCTGGTGATTGGCAACAAATTTTGCCTATGATCGGCATTTATGGCCGTTAAGCAGGGAGGTTCTTTTAACGTGCTGACACCTACATGTACTCTGACATGGGTCTCATAAAAAGACAGAGACATTCAACCCAAGAGTAGCTGCTCTGACTCGTTTAAATTCAAAGACAACAACTAACTATGAATTATGGATGTTACACATTTTAATATGCATCATTTACCATTTACAGTACATGTTCATGTATACGCAATTCATATTTGAAGGGAAGTAACTCATGTCATTTAATAAAAAAAAAAAATCAGCCACATCTAAAAGAAAACCTTCTAAACATTTAAAATCCTATACATATATGTGAGCAAAATTGTATTTCAATTTGAAGCAAATTCTTTCTGCTTCCCTTCCGTTATATGATTTAAAAGTCGTAAGAAGTGATAAAATCCCCACAACACAAACTGAAAGACAATGGGAACATTAGGAGTAATGCAAAACCAGCTTTCTCTCCTTTGGCTTTAGAAAGGAATTCATTGGTTGAAATTATTCATCAAACAAGAATCTGCAAGGAAAATGGAAAAGTTTTGAAGTTTACACAAAATCTTCATTTCCATAAATATCCAACATTCCTTAGATAAATTTGTCCTTTTTTCCATTCTTCCCAAGTCCTTCATTAACATATCTCCCTTCAGTGGACATCACTGCTGTGGACTAATGGTGAGGGTGTTTGACTTGTGAGCAATGGCCCTGGGTTTGAATCTAGGTCAGCAAAAGTACATGTAATGCAAGAACAAGTTTCTCCTCTTCTGATTCTGGACTGGAACTCGTGGATGATAATATTGTTCACATCATTATTGTTTTAACATCAGTCAGCTAAAAAAACTTTACTTCCATAAATTCTATCATTTCACAAGGAAACTTGATACATAACAGGATACGGCTATGGTGACGTCTACAAATGGCATTCTGCATGAAAATGGAATACAGATGTCATACTGAATATCCTCCATATTCAATGTCTGGATAACAGTCAATGCTGTGTTTGTATCCACTGAGAGGTGTTACAGATAGGAATACACAGTAGCAACAATTTCTTCATGACAGACCCCTTAGCTTGCTGTTGCTGGGGTTAATGTCATGCACATAAAAACGTCTCAATATTTCCAACTGTCAACTGATTTTCTAGTACAGTATAACCTGTCTTGAGGGACCAACCCTTCTGCCATGGGAGTGTGGTCTCCAAAGACAGGTAGTCTCTTATGACAAGAAAAAAAAAACGTTTTTTTTTTTTTATAAGTGGTCTCTCATAACAAGTGGTATCTTATAACAGGGTTTATTAAAAAAAATTCTTTTTGTTTGTTTGTTTTGTTGTTGTTTAACGTCCCACTCAAGAATATTTCACTCATATGGAGACGTCACCGTGTGCCGGTGAGGGGCTACAATTTTTGCCTATGCTCCGCATTGCTGGCCGTAGAGCAGGGAGGGTTCTTTAACTTGCCAACACCTACTGTGACACGGGACCTCGGTTGTTACTGTCTCATCCGAAGGACAGGGATGGCCAACCGCGGAGTGGCGCTTACGCGGCTCGAACCCGAGTCTTCCGATTCGCAGTCGAACACGCTAACCACTCAGCCACAGAGGCCCCAAAAAAATTCTTTTAAGTGGTCTCTTTAGGCAGGTGATCTCTAATGACAGGTGTTCTCTCAAGACAGGTTCAACTGTAAAAATCTTAGTTTTCAACCTTGTTTAGGTGATATCTCAATTTTCACACAAGGTATGCCTCAGTCATTCTCATCTTCAGATCTTTATCAGTTCCCACTCTCAGGATTTATTTGACTTGCTGTTTTCCTGCATCATTTGATTTTTCGTTTCCATAGCAATCTTGGCTTGTTGTGATTGCAGAAACTGGACAACTTGTGGTGATCTCATTAGAGCCTGTAAACAAACAAAAGAATGTTAAAATTCAAACCAACTTATTGTCGTTCTGTTGTCTAACTTGAGGATAATTTACACATATGCAGCGGGGCCGTCATGACCCAGTGGTTGGTGAGTTCGACTTCAAATTGAAGCATCTTGGGTTTACGACAAAGACATGGTACAGGTGGGCCTTCCTGTCTTTCAGATGAGACAATATAAACCGAGGTCCTGTGTCACCGTAGGTGTTGGCACATGAAAGAAACCTGCTCTATGGCCATAAGTGCCTAGCATAGGCAACATTTGTCGCCCTTCACTGGCACACAGTGACGTCTCCATATGAGTGAAATATTCTTGAGTGGGACGTTAAACAACGATACAACCAACAATCAGATATGCAGATGTCACCAAAAGCGAAAGAAGGGCTTGACATTTTTGCATATGGTCAGCACTTAGGGGCCAGAAATCACCAATAACACTCCAGTTCAAACTCAGTACTCAGCCCAACTGTTCTTCCTAAATTTTGAACTAAATTCAAGTAAATTATCTGCTAAATGCATTTCAGCATAATCTTATACAGTTCCATCATACATCATTAACAGTTTGTGTTTCTTCTTGTCTGATGGGACAGGCAGAAATTTAACTTCTACATAATATTTTCACTGGAAAATAGTCTTCTCTCGTTATACCGCCTCCTTTTGTTTTTCCAAAATATGGTGTTATAACGAATATGGCGATAGGTCGAGTTTGCACTCACTAAAGATATCGGTTGAAAATTAACGTTCTTTGGTTATGGCTTTTTTATTTCACTTGGTAGTTAACTCAAATTATTGAAAAACTTCATAAATATTATGGTATATGTATTAGTTATCAGAACTAAAGAAAAAAGTAAACCTGTATCTCAAACGATCAACCAGTTTAGTAGCAAGTCCTATCTATCTATGTTCAGTGGCGATACTATCAGGTGAAACTCCATGGGATTTTTAAGATAAGGTTTGAAAATACAGTGGCGGCATGCGAATATGGCGGTTTAACGGGAGTAATTAATAAATTAATAATTGGAAATCCATTCTTCAGAATGGTGGCATGCGAATATGGCGGTTAATCGGGTGGCGGAAAATTGAGAGTGGACTGTACCGGTATACTGACTTATCTTTAAAGTCTACCTGAAAATTTATTAGTCATAATATGAAATATTGCTTGCTCCTTAGCAATATTTTCAGTAAATGGATAGGCTGTTGTGAACATCTCCTAGAAAGGATTGGAGTCATTTTGTAACATGATATTTGGCAGGAAAATTTAGAACAATTAGTTAAAAGAAGGGTTCAGACAAGTTACTTGTGGTAAGTATTTGTCCTTCTGGACAAGTGTAAAATTTGCGTAGTGTTAACAAAATTTTACCAGTTTCTTTTCTGCCAGGACTTCCTCCAGTAGACTAGGATTAAGCCAAGGGTCAGTAGTAGATCCCTGATTCTCCACTGGGTGGACGTCTGTTTTAGTCGAAGAAGCAATATTCCCTGAGTTCTGACTGAGCTGAAATAAAACCAAGATCAAAGAATGCAGGTAAGTGTTAGGTTGCTCTGGTTGTATTCTTGTTTGACGTCCCATTCAAGAATCTCTCATTTATATGGAGACGTCACCAATGCTGGTGAAGTGCGACAAATCTGGCACTTTACAGATTTCTAAATCTATGATTTGACACTTGTGGCCATTGAACAGCAAGGGTTCTAAAATGTTCAAAAGCTACTGTGGCACAAGACTTGGCTTATTACCGTCTCATCTGTAGGATACATGTAGGAAGAAACAGCACCCCCTGTCTAGCGAACTCAAATCCACAATCTCAAGGTCTGAAGATTAATAGAATCTTACATGGGTGTGATGAGTGGACAGGGAAATCTCAACCCGAGTGGTAAGAATCTGTTTGTCCAATCTGAGGGTTTCCCGAGAATGGACTTTCAGATTCTTACCACGAGGGTTTAGATTTCCTTTTCCACTCAACACATCCATGTTTGATTCTTTTTCTCCCACACTTCCATGACTAGAATGTATGTACACATGGAACTTGGTATAACGTTCAGTCATTAAATTCCTATATGTGATGTCATAGCGCGTGCGAGCTGTCTTTCCCTAGGGAAAGGCAGAGTTATCTTTTCAAGGATAAACATTGTCTTTCACAGCCAAGTGTGGGAGAAAAGCTCGTTATTATGGACCCATGCCTGCTCTTATGGCCATTGAACAAGGAGGGTTCTTCACTGTGCCAACAACTACTGTTACACAGGACCTCAGTTTTTACTGTCTCATCCAAAGGACAGGGAAAGCCAACCAAAGCTCGGAGCAAATTCGAAACCATGACTTGACATGACATGAAAGGTGAACCCGCTAAGACAGGTCAGAGAGAAGAAAAGAGAGAGTAGCAAGTGAATATTGAAATTCGACACAACAAAATCATTCAGATGAACTTGTATCTTATTGACTAATCGACTATACAAAAAAAATTCTAAGAGAGAGAGAGAGACAGAGAGAGAGAGAGAGAGAGAGAGAGAGAGAGAGAGAGAGATGGCGATAGCCATACAGATGAAAAAAAAAAGGTTTTGAACATTTTTCCCACTGACTGAAAGTTTAGAACAGAATTATCAAATTGCATAAACCTATAAAAGATAGGTTTAAGTTATCTGGATGTTTCAGTTTTCCAGACACTTTGACTTGGAACAGATGCGTCTGGACAAACAAGGCTCAAATGTATACATGTACAGGAATCCATACATTCAGAGCAGTTACCCTTTGTTTTAGTGAATCTTTGACGCTCTGTGGCCTGGCTCCCGCATCACCGGATTTTCTACTGGTACCTCCCCCATCATCCCCGACAGTCATCCCCTCAGGCGTAGGGTTTCTCATGTATGCACCGGTCTCACACCCGTCTAGATCCATGAACATTTCTTGCTGCTTTTCCTCCATTTTGATTTACTTGCATTTATATAACGGACTGATCTCAATTAAGCGCAAGATGAATAAATAAAGAATCAAATTACAAAAATCAATTCAAATCATGAGAGTTAGTGAATTATTCCAATTGTCAATGATTAGGAATGATACAGCAGTGTCACAATGCTGGGAGTATAGCTTTGGTAGTACAGGTATGCAAAACACTGAAGAGTAGTGATTTCACAGAGTTACCTCCCCTTGATCTTTACAGCCTGAAAAGAAAAGAAAAATTTAAATTGTTTTTTTTTTATATTGTTACATGTATCTAACATCCTACTTAGGAATCTATCATTTATATGGAGATGACACCAACTCCAGTGATGTGTGACAACTTTGGCCTATGTTCAGCACTTATGGCCATTGAGTAGTGAGCATTCTTTAACATGCTGACACGGGACCTCAGTTTTTACTCTCTCATCTGAAGGACAGCCGATTCCAAGTGGTGCAGATTCAATTCCAACAATTCTTAATTTCTCATCCGGAAGACTCAGGAAATCTAGTCGACCAGATGAGGCTCAAATCCACAATCTCACAGTTCCAAGGCTTACACTTGGATCCATGACTACTTTCACCTTCTTAGAGATATTGTAAATCTAGAAAATTTCACAGATTTTTTTTTGGCAAAGCATAATAATGCAATTTTATTCGCAATACATGTACTACATAACTTATATTTGCATGGTAATACATTATGTCGTATTGGTGCATGGTAATGTCAGGTTACCATTACCATTAGTATATCAAGTGAGAACTTTGTTTTTGATAGTAAGAGCTTTTGGATACAGACATGCAAAAATAATTTTGTGAATTTAACTGGATTGACGACTACAAACTTCAATCTCCCATTAGATCTGTTTTTGAATCAGTTTTGAAACCAACTGGTATAAATAAACACGAACATAAACTGAAAAAATTCTTGTTTTTCTTTCTTTATTTATAAGATCAATAAATCACATTTTTATGAGTTATGGTGGCACTTCAAAGTCAATTAGATTACTAATTTACCTTTTTTAAATGTTTGTTTTGTTGTTTAACGTCCCACTTAAGAATATTTCATTCATATGGAGACGTCACAGTGTGCCAATGAAAGACGACAAATTTTGCCTATGCTCGGTACTTGCGGCCGTAGAGCAGGAGGGTTCTTTAACCTGCTAACAGTAAACACCAACTGTGACACAGGACCTCGGTTTTTACTGTCTCATCCAAAAGACAGGGACGGCCAACCGCGGAGTGGCGATGCGCGGATTCAAACCCTAGACCCTTCAATTCGAAGTCGAACACACCAACCACTCAGCCACGGAGGCTATTTTTATTTATTATCACTAACTAGTAAAAAAAAGAAAAAGTATTAGTTTATACAGAAGAATTTGAGTTATAAATCTACGAAATCTGTCTTCAGCTCTTCAATTTATCATTTCAAAATAAATTCATTACTTGTACATTATTGCACTTTACAAACAGTTCAGGCTGGGTGTAAATAGACAATGTAGACACCGGCGCACACCAACGGCCTTTGAAAGTGTTCAAGGACAGACTCGTGGGTGTTATATTTTCATCTTTTTCCGTCACTACTCACAAATCACTGAGGCAGCTTTATTGCCCTTGTTAGTCAAACACTTTA
Source organism: Pinna nobilis (assembly GCA_016161895.1). Lineage (NCBI taxonomy): Eukaryota > Metazoa > Mollusca > Bivalvia > Pterioida > Pinnidae > Pinna > Pinna nobilis. Next base: position 5,281 of record JACSZP010036064.1, on the reverse strand, counting down.
TAAACTCAAATTTTGGAAAAACTGAAGATTAAAGTTTGACTTATAAATCTTGTGATATTTTGTTTAACAAAGTTCTTGAGACGACACATAGGAATGTGGAATTGGTATTATGAATCGTCTTAAATCAACGAAAAACCCATGATCCGTTGGAGCTTGTATAAATGCACACTTCGAGATGTAATTCGATATTAAAAGTCATAAATTTATTGCCGAAACTCAAACTTAAACGATTTTCACTACAGAAGGGTCATAAATCAAATAGAAAAGAAATTGGACGACGGAAAAAATAATAACAAAGGATTGAATAAGAAAATACGAAATGATGTACTAACTCAAGTCTGTAAATTACTCATAAGCAAAAAAAAAATCACAGTAATCGTAAAAACAACCTCGTTATTACAACACATCCAATAATGGCTGGTATTTGTTAAAATGTAAACAATGGGTTTTGATATTTTGAAAATAAAATGATGAGATGAGGGTGCGGTCCACTGTTTACTTACTAAGATGACTTTTTCTTATAAAAGAAAAGAGGAATCCTAGATAATACTCTTGTGTGGAATAATTTCGGCGTCCAATGTAACATACACACATCCCCTCCCTGAATGGCCATATGCAAACTCATTCAGTACAGTCATTAGAAGACGATATTGTGTCAACGATAGTTTTCAGGTGAAATAAACAAAACATAAATGGTTCTAAAAGAGATAAAGACTCATATGACTTTATCAATTCTGTTATTGACATTTCTTGATTTCAATAGAGTTGAGTGACAGCAAACTTATATCTGGATGGCCCAAAAGATGCCTTTATACCAGTACTTACTTATGGATAAACAGCTTCTAGGTACGCTTAAGCCTTCTCCAGTTCTACTTTAATTGGGGCTTCAATTTCTTCACCCTCTAAAAAATCATCCTGAAAAGACAAAAGAAAAAAAAATTCTGATGGTTTATACAGGAAAAAGTCAATATGAGAACCAAATTACATTTTTAGGTCACATAACAGGGCTCGAAATTAGCAGTGGTCCACATTGGCCTGTGGCCAGTAAGAATAATCCATCAGGCCAGTGGTTAGCTCATCTGAACTGGCCCTATTGTCCAGTAGAAATTCAGAAAAGAAAAAGCTTATCTGCATGCTTACATTATGCCTATTTATATATACCAAAATGATCTATTCTATTTCTATCACAAAATGAAAGAATCCTCACAATCAAAATGAATATCGGCTAAAAAAATATTTTGAGATTTTTTACTAGCCTATGTGGGCCAGTTGATTTTTGGTGGGGCCAGTACATTTTCTTAGCTACTGGCCCTGTTGGCCACCTTGGGAAAAGGGTTAATTTCAAACCCTGCATAAGGTAGACAGTTCTTTAACTCTAAGTGTGGCTAAGGCAGGTTAGACGGTATCATGAAGATGAAAACTCCTTGGTCTTTTAGTTTGAAAGCTATAATTTTGCGAAAAACAGGCGAACTACGTGCCCCCAAGTTTTCAATTATGGAGGAAAGAAAATTCCCAAAATTTCTTTCTTGATGGTTAGGCAAAGACACCTATGTATTGAAGGAATAATAAATCATCACCTCAGTCATTGGAAATTCTCCCGAATACACAAAACATGATACAAGCACATCAAAAATGATAAATTTACAGACTTGTGAATAAGCCGTTATCAAGTTTTCCCTATAAATTAAAACAACCTGAAAGTTTGGGGAAATATTATCTCAAAAGAAGACGCCTTTCAAGTCCTCCAGTACTTGATGAAAAAATTTGAATTATGTCCGTGTCCATAAAATAGGGTACAATTCGTCCAACGCTTAACGTGTTAGAAAATGTGGCGACTTGAAAATCCAACTTTTTAATAAACTCGCCCATCAAATTTTCCGTTACCCTTGCATCTTAGTGGAGCCAAACAGGGTTAAATTCCATCCATAAGAGTCCTTGATATTAAATTGTTACACTTGAGATCATAGTATCAATCTTAAGCTGTTTTTAAAAAGGTATATTGAAGTGAAGGACACTTAGAGTGATATATGTTTAAGATGTGTAATATTTCACAATTCGATATCAGTTTAGCTTACTCATCGTTTTGAGGTCAAAGTTCATGTTTGTTCATAGTGCTATGTCTTTTTTTTTAAAGGGACAAAAAGAGCAGAGCAAAAATGTTTAATGTAGCATTTTATGTACATAGTAAAGCCATTACTCTACTTTAATAGAACTTTTTTAGCAAGCATACCGGTATCATTTTAAAGCAGCCACGCTATTATTGTGTATCTATAATTTTATTGTATTGCAATCCATATTGTTTTGTGACTGAGGTACATGTGCCATGTAGTACATTTCACTGAGCCACAGCAGCCTCCTAATTCATCAATTATGATTCAGAATTGGACAGAAAAACAAGATGACAGATGCATCAGCACTAAGCTTGTGATCAAGGTCACAAAAGTGTTTCACATGTACTGATATTGTTTTATTTCAGCTGAGACATTAATGTCAAGCACCATAATGACAAAGATAAATAATCTTATGAAAATTACAGATGCATTTCTGGCATTCTTTAATCAATCAGTATGTGTAATTAAGTTTGTGACATTCTGATATCTTTTACATGTCTAGGAGCATATTTTGATGGACAATTCCATGACGAACATTGAACCATTAAACCATCGTAAAGCAATAAAAGAAATATGACTTTATTATAATAGGCAGGGATGAGATTCCACTACAGTCAAAATGGAGGAAAATATCTCCTTTCTAAGAATTTAATGGTGTAAATACAGATTTTACATTGCACCAAAATCTAGGAGAAGGAGGAAATCTTCCAATCCAAGGAAAATTCTCATCCCTGACTATGGATGTTTTCCTCATAGCTTACATCTTATTGTCCATATTTAACTCATGTCAATACAACCTTTTAACTCTTGGTGAAATATGTTAAATGTGAGTCAAAAGGAACAGGTCCGTTATGGTCCATAATTGGCCCCAAAATTACTAGCAAATAGGAGAGTTTCGAGTTCATCCGGATTACCATTATTCATTCCGGAACTACATGCGCCTCGAGCGACTGGTTCCACAGTTGCAGTTCCGCTGTATGTTATACGTTGTAGCCAGATTGAATCTTGTCTTTCTTTTGATGTTTTTGAAATCAAGNNTATGAGACAAATAAAATATCGCTAACGTAAACTATCCTTAACCGGAAGTCACCTAGCTGGAATCATTGATGTGATCTTGTGCATTAAGTCGATTCTAGAATAACGAAAATGACAGACACGGAACAACTAGAAAGTCTCCTATTAAAGTGCTCATATTCTTGTGCTCATAATTAAAATCCGTAAATCATGACGTTATAACATCACTATTTAAAAGCATCACCAATGTCAGAAATTTGGGATATAATTGTGACCTAAATATCATGCTTATCAATGCCTGAATCATAAAAAGGCTTACATCTTAGTAAACTACATATGTTTGAATGTATTCCAACAAAATATGAAGGTGATCTAAAATTGGGCCGATTTCACCCCTTAACGTACCTACATGTACTCCTTTTGTCATTCTTGATATTGGTTGTATTGTTGCTTAACGTCCAATTCAAGAATCTTTCACTTATTGGAGACGTCATCGTGTGCCGTTGGAGGGTGACAAATTTTGTCTATGCTCTGCACACTTCTTTAGGTGCCACACCTACTCTGACATGGGACCTCAGATTTTACTATCTCATCCAAAAGGTATGGACTTGGACTCCACCCCCAGACCTCTCGATTCGACGTCAAACAAGCTAACCACTAGGCCACAGTGTAGCCCTGGCAAATGTCTAAAAGCAATAATTCTTTTAAGATAATTTGTCAACAGGAATGAAACTTAATCATACTGAATCTCTACAAAACAAACTGACTGAATACACTGTATGCATAAACAGATGGTCTGAATTATTGAAATTTCAAATAAAATTTATGAAAGACATTCAAATATACATACATTGAATAATTGTAGAAATTAACACAATATTTTTGGATTGGGAAAAATCTTTATCATTTAAAAAAATATTCAGATTTTGTTTCCAAAGATATCTTGCTATTTGTAATATAAATCATTTTTGTCTAGTTTGACGCAAATGAAATCGATCTTTCTACATTTACATGTACAAATACAATCAAATTTGACAGTCAGACTGATCAGTTGTTTAATCACCATCGTTTTGTGAATCGTTTTATGTTCTATCACTGTCATCTTTTACTACTCTGAGATGTCTCTTTGTCTGAATGAAATTGACGTACAAAATATGTAAAACATCTTAAGCATTGCAAAAAGTAGGTGAAATTGCTATCTTCTAATTTTTATATTTATAACGTACATGTATATTTCTATCAACATGAAACATGATAAAGAAAGCTTCCTTATTAGTTTTACCTGCGTAAAAACACTACAGATATAAACATGATATTTATAATTTTCCGTGTAAAATTTAAGATTAATAAAATCCAGAAATAGAAAGTGAAACATGTTTGTAACATTCAAATGATTCTTCGCTTGTATAGATTTCCTCCCTGTCTGCAGCAAGTAAATACAAATGCCTGTCAAACTACATGTACTGTCATTTTTAATAGTATTTGAAAAAAAATATATACCAGTTAGTACTAGTCTGGAGTCTAGAGCAACATACATGTAGCATGGCCCTGTGTCATGACCTTTTTCTGAAACACCATGCCCTTTTTTGTCAGTACCATGTCCTTTCCTATACCAAAACTATGATTTCTAAGTTTAATAGACTGATCAAGATAAAAATTATTACATCTTTCTGTTTCTTAAGCAAAAGGTGTTCTATTATCATTCAATGAAAGGTATTTTAGATGAGTATGTAGAGGATATACATAAGCACACATTATTGTGCAGGTGTCCTTAAAACCAATTTTAACGCTTCATAAGTGCCCTTTTACATATAAAATTGTGTGCCCTTTTCAGTTCCTAGATTCAACACTAAGTACATGTAGATACATTGGAAACTGTTGATCCTAGTCCGTCACAGGGATAACATACCTTTTATCCGGTTTGGACAGGTGTCTGGTTTTTCAGAAATATCACAATTCTACATTCGGAAATGTTAATGATGTTTCTGTATAATGTTTTCAGTGTAAAGTCAATGATTTATGTAATCTTATTTCAATAAGACTTTGCATCTAATTAATGAATATTTAATTGATAACTTATTTTTCAATTGAAAACATTTTTGTTGTTGTTGTTGTATTGTCGTTTAACGTCCCGCTCAAGAATCTTTCACTTACAT
>JACSZP010036059.1:0-11449 GCA_016161895.1 Pinna nobilis | reverse complement strand
CTAACTAGAGGCAAGAGACTGGGTGGTTTAAAGCGCAAAGCTGTAAACATTTGGCCCGGAGGCCCATAAGCAAGGATCACACAAAGATTTCAAAATTTTTAAGGCCAAAAAATTAGCAAACTGGATTCATTTGAGCCAAGTGAAATTTTACAGAGCAAAAAATGATTTACCTGAAGTACTAAGGCAGGGAAGGTCAGACTTTACCTGTTTGATACCAATATATTGCCAAAGGTTAATTTTTCCTAGATTATCACAATATAATCATAGATATATAATTTGAGCGAAAAAATTAGCCATAAACAATCTTTCTGAGCCAATTTATAGCAATTTGTTAAAAATTTAACCGTTTGGTGATTGGTGTGAACCCTGCATAAGCCTATGGTAAAATTCTTTTGTTTCATAACATTGATGTCCTACAATTTTCAACTGACTTTGAAAGTCATCTGTTAAGATTGAATAAGCTGATGTAGCTCCAAATTTGAATGCTTGTGTAAGGACCAAAGGGTCCAGGGTTCAATCAATGGCCATAGAGCAAGGTTTCATGCATGCACCGACACCTACTGCAACACAAGACCTTGGTTTTTCTGTCTCATCAAAAAGACGGAACGTCAACTGCAGTGTAGGCCTACCTCAGATTCTATTATGCCAGATTTGACAGAAAGAAATTTGAAAAATAGAAATCTGGATAAAAAATTCATAACACAAGTTTCCAGAAAAGCATTTGTTTTAAAAGTTTAAAGAGATGAAAACGAATTAAACATTTAATAATAAACTGTAGTCTATCCTATCTAGAGGAACAGTGGATGCATCAGAGAAAATAAGTTCAGCAAGATGTCATCCTAAAACAGATAGTTATTTTGTTTATTCTGGATATTGATCAGTGTCAACACTGAACAAATTAATCAATAATGAATTTAATCAAGCTGTTAAATGATAGGCCATCGTAAGGGAGAGAGCATAATAGGATAATGGATTTCATTACGCATACAGAACTGTCTCAGGGGGATTGGATTCACTCGCTCAATAGCCGTGTTCATCAACTTAAAGTGTTTAAAAAAAGTGTTGCCATAGTACATAAATATGTTTACATGTACAATACTTGATGAAATTTGAGCTTTTCAGGGGTTGAAACAGCTGGGAAATCATTACTGGACTGAATGTATTAATGTAAATTTTTTTTTACAGCGGAACCTGTACTGAGAGACCATCCTGCAAATGTGGTCATTCAAGACAGGTGGTCTCTCATGGCAGGTCTAATTGATGTGATTACTTAACAACATTTTTCCCTATGAGTGGTGGTCTCTTACAACAGTGACAACTGTACTTTTCAATATGAAAAGTAGATTTGGCCATTGAATGATCCCCTCTGATCTTACTGTTTACACTCATTCATCAGGTACAACCCACCACCTTATCATAAGTCTGTGACCCATACTGGGGGTAATTACTAAGATCTGGGTGATAGATGTATTAACCCTGTCAACCCCTAGCATCAAAAGAGCTTCAAACCAGTCCATTACAATCTTGGGTATTAAAACCTTATGTGACCTTTGACCTATTCTTTACAATGGGATACACATGTTTGTGACCTAACTGTAGGAAGGGGGGGGCTATATAATCCCCTTGTTCTTGTACAGTTGAACTTGTCTTAAGAGACCATTCCTTCTGTCATGCAAATTCTGTCTTTCAAGACAGGTGGTCTCTCATGACAAGTTTTATTGGTCTGATTACTTAGAAGCATGTGTACATGTAAGTATTCCCTCAAGACAGGTGGTCTCTCACAACAGACTGGTTCCACTTTACCATATTTTAAAAAGAGTATCATTAGTTTACAAATTCAGTGGCTACAATATGACTGAAATATTGTTGTAAGTGACTCTAAACTGCAATAACCTAACAAATTCATTGAAATAATCCTGGTAGTTGTTAAACTTGAAGTGTTAACTAAATTATCAATACGTTTCAATATGTATGATTTTCATCAATTATTTAATGACTCAATTAATTTAATGTTTCAATAAATAATGATGACTCAGATGGCTCCTGTATTGAAATTGAAACTTGTAAATAAAACTGTCGCATTCAAATTAACATTGTTAATCGGTGACCTTAAGGTAAAGGGGAAAAAATATGTAAAAAAAATGTAAACCTAAAATGTTTTGCCACTTTTAATTATCACCATTTTTTCCTTTGATATGTTGACATTAAGAAGAAGGAACAAAATTCAAAATAATTTCAAGCATGAATTAGTCATTAAGAGTGTTTGCCTAGCCTAACTCTCAAAATGTATTTCGTTTCATTTATTCACATTACTTACATTGACATAATATCAAATTTTGGCCAAAATGTTTAATCAGATACATACATGCAAAAAAGGTTGTAGACCTAGTACATGTAATACACACAACTTTTTCTAAAACAAATTGAGGGTAAATTGAAAATGGGGTGGACATATTTTTAGTTGCTCATGGGTGAAAACCATCAGTGGCAAAATTTTTCAGGTACAAAATAAACAGTATGTGCACAATGATAACATAGTGGAAATATTATGAACTAGTCAGGCAGGCTAGGGCTTTTGGAAATGCATGTGTGTCACCATGCTAGCATTTGAAGTGTTGTTCCTCATTTTAAACATGTTTATGGATATTGACAGCCATGCAGTGGTCCAAGGTGTGATTTCTCATATGAAGTTTTGAAAATATTTGTTCCTCAACAGTGAATAACTAATTGACAACTTGATACATGTACAGTGGAACCTTTCTTAGGAGATCACCACACTATGAGAACCATCAACATATATTCAGTGAATACTACATTGCATTGGCTCACATTTTGTGATCAGTGTCCAGATTAGGACACTGTTTGATTTCGAGGAATTTTTAAGTAACTAGAAATAGTAAAAAAATAATGTATCATCAGATATCTGCAGATTTGAATAAGGTGTGGGTTGGACAGTGTCCTAATCTGGACACCGATCATAAACTATGAGCCCAATGTAGTACTCACTGAATATATACTTATGAAAAAAAAACACTTTTCAATGAAACTAGTTTTACTGCTCTAATAGCCTATGTTACATGTCAAAGTATTCATGATTGCACTATATACAGTGGAACCTCACTATTAAGATCACCCAAATGTCTGGCTGAAATTGGTCTAATTAGTGAGGTGGTCCCCTAAGTGAAGTTGAAATGCCAAATATATTGACAAAAAGACTGAATGTTGATGGTTCTTATTGTGTGGTGATCTCCTAAGTGAGGTTCCACTGTACTAGTATCAAGTTGTCAATTAGTTAATCATTGGAACGGCTAAAACAGCTGCATATTCAAGGCTGCAGTTAATTAAATATAGCGATTAACCACATGTTAATCACATCCAAGTGTTTTGATTTGCTGATACACCAGGAATTCAATTATGAAGTCATAAACTGACATCATTACGTACATTGAGTGGGCTTACCAATTATGGCGGGAACTGACAAAAATTCTTCTTGGCATTTTCAATACTTTGATTTGTAAATTAATCACATGTTATGGTAGAAACAAATTACACAACTCATTTGGAATAATAATCATATTTATCCAACTCTCGTTACTTAACTTAGGAAGTCTCAAAATTCTGGCTAAAGCTTTGAAACCTTGAAAATAAACTAACTCGAGTTGGATAAACATGATAATCAATCCCAACTTGTTGCGTAATCTCTATATAAACAATAAGACAATTGCTGACTTAGAGAAGTAAATTTATTGCACATAATGTTCTAGTATTGTCCAATTGAAAATATGTCTTCTTACAATCTGGGTATTAGAATAATAGAATCTATCTCCATTGCCAGGTGATGATAGAGAAATCCACTAACCCGAGTGTCAAGTTAAGTAGGACCATGTCTAGACTTGACACAAGGGTTGGTGGATTTCTTGGTCATCACCAGACAATAGAGATTGATTATTTTTCTCCCATATATTAATCTTTATCAGAGAGTTGATCTGTTTTAAAACTAGTCTAGTATTATAACTCCACACAGTAAAAAAAATCAGAAAGCTCACGGCATTATGTCACTTCGCCGTCATTTCTGGTACGGAACGTGTAACTTATCATACATCCCCCTGTGGATGATCGATTTATCATTTTGCACTTCCTGTAAAGACATCTCAGTGATTATGGGAGAAATGAAGATCTAAATACCTAGATATGAGTCTCTGATTTTCTGTCTTTAGGTGTCCTATCTCTCTACGATAATCATCTTCTCTCCATTTAAATCCAGTGTCTTGACTATAGCCATTTACTTCTTGGTTCAGACTACAATATGACAAAAATCTTCAAATGAACAATGTCAAATAAAAAGTATTTCAGACTAACTATATTTGGGAAATGGAGAGATAATTTCCAAATATTTGATTAACAATAAATAAAGAGATAACAACAGTACCACAAATAGTACAAAGTATACCCATCAGCAAGTCTGGAAAACTGTTTTACTTACTCTTACATGTATTTGTAAAAGGCCAACTGAATTTCGAAATCCATGAGTGGAAGTAATTGCCCTAGTTTCAGCATCTTTCAGGCCTCAGTGGCCGAGTGGTTAGCGTGTTCGACTTCGAGCCGAGGGGTTCGGGGTTCAATTCACGCAGCGCCACTCCGCTGTTGGCCATCCCTGTCTTTCGGATGAGACAGTAAAAACTGAGGTCCCATGTCACAGTAGGTGTTGACACGTTAAAGAACCCTCCCTGCTCTATGGCCAGCAGTGCCGAGCACAGGTAAAATTTGTCGCCCTTCACCGGCACATGGTGACGTCTCCATATGAGTGAAATATTCTTAAGTGGGACGTTAAACAACAACGCAAAAAACTTCAGCATCTTATCTGTATCAACAGTGAAAAAGTCTAGAAAACAGTATGACTTGCTCTAACCTGTAAAGTAGGTCACAGTGACCTAAGCCAACTGTGGTGCAAACTGAATCATGTAATTTCAGAAGAGGAAACAAATTGCAGCATGACATCTGCATCCATGGCATAAAAGACCGGAAAACTGTTACAGTTTAATTGGATAATATGAAATCCTGGGGACTGGCTGAGTGATTTTGTATTAAACTGACTGGCAGTGTTAGGTAGGCCTACATGTTTCCACATGTACAATGTACGGTAAACATGTTTGGATCCCGTAAGCACTGGACATGGACTGGTCATGCATGACACTGTCTTTGAAAACTTGCCTGTGTTACACATCGCTGACTTCAGTTAACACATGCACCTTTGGTTTTGTATTATGTGGGTTAAAAACAACACAAACACAGCTCAGGGGACACCCACATATGTGTGTATTACCTTTGTTTTTGTAGTAACTGATTTGTATGGTATGGTATTGTTGTTTGACGTCCCTCTCATATGGAGAAGTCATCATGTGCCAGTGATGGGCTACAAATTTTGCCTATGCTGGGCACTGCTGACTGTAGAGCAGGGAGGGTTCTTTAACGTGCCAACACCTACTGTTACACTGGACCTCAGTTTTTACTGTTTCATCCGAAAGACAGAGACGGCCAATCACGTAGTGGCGCTACGCGGCTGGAACCCGAACCTTTCGATTCATGGTCGAACATGCTAACCACCCAGCCACGGAGGCCCCAATTGATTTGTAGTATGTAGGTTATCTATATATAAGTAATGAACACCATTTGCAGGGGAATTGAAATTTATTAATTCATACTAAACAACTTTTTGTATTATCAGAGTTCATATCAAGTGGGTCATATGATACACTTGACAGAGGTACAGACTGACCATGCCATAACACATTACTTCCCTTTTTTACAACTGAGGTGGGACATAAAAAATTGCATGTGCAAACCTGATTTTCAGTGTTTTGCCGAATGACTTTTAATTAGCTTTAATAATCGTCTCTTCATTTTAGTTTGTAGTATTGCAATGACTGGACTGACAAGCACAGCCTTCAGGATTTCACATAATTTTTTTTTTACTGGAGACAGAATTTAACTCTCCCTAATAATTTTCTTTTAAATAGCAATAGTGAGGGCACTGATATATCATAAAATATAAGCTAAATATTATGTTCTCAGCTGCTTTCTCCCCATATACAGTAAAACTTCGATGAGTCGAACTTCAATGACTCGAATTTCTCTATGTGTCGAACATTACTGTATAATCAAGGTTCTTAGATGGTGTTTTACTTTAGAGACTCAAGGCTCTAAGATGCAGTGTTTGTATGTATATAGAGATTACACAACAAGATGGGATTGATTATCATGTTTATCTAACTCGAGTTAGTTAATTTTCAAAGTTTCAAAGCACAAGCTTTAGCGAGCTCGAGCCTTTTGAGACTTTGAAAATTAATTAATGAGAGTAGGATAAACATAATAATCAATCCAAATGAGTTGTGTAATTTTTTTCTACTAAAACACTATCATTTTGCAAATCAAAGTACATGTATTGAAAACGTAAAAAAGATTTTTTCTTCAATTCCAGCCATAATGTAAACCCACTCAATGTTTTATGACGTCAGATATAATGATGTCAATTGATGGCGTCATAATTGAATTTCCTGATGTATCAGCCAATCAAAACACTCGGAGGACGTTAACCATGTGTGGTTAATCGATATATTTAATCAACTGTAGCCTCGATTATACAGCCATTCTATAATGGTTAAACTATGCGTGTTATGGTAGAAAGCAAGGTTACTGATACTCCCAAGGCAAAATGTAACGAAGGCAAACTTTAACCAGCAGTTTAGCAAAATGTTGCCTTGTATGAGGGGTAATTTTTGTGTGAAATATAATGTAGGTCACTCAATAATTGAAGGAAATATGTTTTCAAGTCAAACTTTGAAAATGACCTTGACCTTGAATAAAGATAATTGAACATCTGTATGCTATGAACAACAACTGTGTGAATCACGGTCATAAACTCGCATTAATGGAAGAGTAACAAAATAAAGTCAAAATTTGTGAATGATCCTGGCTTTTGACCTTCAGTCAAAGGTAGTTCACATCTGTATGTCATGAGTATCACTTGTGTGAATTATAATCCTGGTCGTTCAATATTGAAATGAGATGCAATTAGTAGATTGAATATTCAAGACCTAAATCCAGATCAAATGATCTTGACCTTTGATCTTAGATGACGGTCAGAGCATAACTATATGTCAGTTGTAATATTTATGTGCATTATGATCAATGACTAAAAACTGAAAGAAAATGTGGGCAAAATAAACTTTCATCTAAAAATTTAAGAATGACCTTGACTTTTGACCTTGGGTCAAGATCAGTGAACACTTATATGTCATAAGGAACATTTGTGTGAATTATGATCCGGTTCACGCAATACATGTACTTAAAGGAGATATGAGAAAAATACGATTTTAAGTTCTAAATTCAGAATAACCTTGGCCTTTGATCATGAGACTATGTGGGTTGCAAGCCTTGGTCATGGGGATTATATCTTGTAAGAATGACTTAAGTCATTAAAGAATTTAAGAGATATTGCTCTAGACGGAGGCCCAGATGGACAAACAGACACAGCGGTGACTATATGTATATGCTCCTCCTAAATTGTTTAGTGAGCATAAAAAAATTGTAATTACATATACATGTATATATGCATCTTACACATGTACTTGTACATGTATATAAAAATAAAGAAGGAAAATGCATCATTGAGTCAGTTAACTGTATAAATTGTTGATTGTTAAAAATACTTTTGTTTTTTCACTGCAATTAACCATGAAGAGTTGTCTTTATCACAGCCTATACTGTTCTTTACAAGAATATCCATCATAAGAGAGAGAGGCCTCCATATAGCCAAGTGGTTAGCGTGTTCAAGTTTGAATCAAAGGGTCCAGGGTTCAAATCTGTGCAGGGCCACTCTGCGGTTTGCTGTACCTGTCTTTCAGATGAGACAGTAAAAAGCAAGGTCTCGTGTCATAGAAGGTGTGTTGGCAAGTGAAAGACGAGAGAGAGAGAGAGAGAGAGAGAGAGAGAGAGAGAGAAAGAGAGAGTTGTACCTGTAATGATATGTATACACAGAGTACAATGTATATATTGAACACACCTGTTTATATCTCTAGAGGAGTTAACCCATGCCATGCCAGGTGCTACTGGGGCAATTCTGTAAAATAATAATAATAATAATAATAATAAGAACAACTGAAAATTAAATTTACATTAAAGACATAATCCCAATACAAAATTTTGAGTGTAATTATTCTCAAAATTAAATGTGAAATGGTAATGCCTACTAGGCTTACTATGAAAGTGGTGCTGAAACGCCAGCTAGTACCTAGCTGAATTATTGTGAAATAAACTCCTATAAATCTGAGACAGCTTTAGCTTTTTATTTGTGAAATATTATCAAGAGGCAGAATTGTCATACAAGCAGTGCTGAACGACTTCAAGAAATTTTACGAAAGTGCTGCAATATGGGTAAGGCAAAATAGCATGTACCGGTTACATGTAAGAGTTTTTCGTTATCAAGGTGAACTTCTGTCTAAATTGATTCATTTTCATATAACTATCATTGATTTAGCAAATTTTCACTTGTGCATGTATACTGTACAAGTTCTTGTTACAAAGTGCTAGTCCTAATGAAGTTAAAAGTTTTTTTTTTAAATATATAAATAAACAAAACAAAGCATGAATAAATACAAGAGGCCCAAGGGGCCTTAACGGTCACTTAATTGAGTAATGAATTTGGTTGAAATTGGCCCACTGATTCCTGAGAAGCCTAAAATGATAAATCCTGTAGTAACCCTATGGAAAATGTTTAATCCAAAGTTGGGACAAAAATTGACCCAAGGGGCAGAACCAAAAATGACTCCAGAGCCTTCTCTTGAACAAACTTGATTCTACACCCAATAAGGATGCTATAGTCCAGAAATCAGCAGCTTTGGCCATGTAATTTCAGAGAACAAGATTTTTTAAAGTTGCAAAATTTGAACCTTTTTGGTCCCAGGGTGGGGCCATATTTGGACCCAATGGGGGTGGTTTGAACAAACTGTAGTCTGCATCACCCAATGTTGACCCCTGGCAAATTAGGTTGAAATTTGCACACTGGTTTCTGAGAAGAATTTAAGTAAAAAATGTTAAAAGTTTACGCACTACAACGGACAGGAACAGATGGAAATAGGTCACCGGAGTTTACTCAGGTGACCTAAAAATAAAACTTGAAAAAAGAAAAGTCTTTTATTTGGTGAAAAAAATATGTATATATATTTTTTTCACGCTGTTCACAAGACCCAATGTCTGTACATGAAAACAATAAGATGTGGGGGGAAAGCAAGTTTTCACTTATGAAAGAAAAGTTTTACTTGTACATGTATATTGTACATTGTACGTACTATTATTTACTTGTCCATAATAGAGCTGTTGTCGCTCATTGGTTAATGTACATTGTAATTACTTTCTGATCATGAGGTCATGGGTTCAAGTCCATGTGGTGGAATTGGCTTGCTTTTCCTGTCCTTCAGATGAGACAGTAAAAACCATGCACCTTATCATGCCTGAATATTGGCTAGCACATTAAAGAGCCCTCACTGCTCAATGGTCGTTTAAGTGAAAGTTAGGCAAAAATTTGTAGCCCTTCACAAGTATATGGTGAAGCATTCATTAAAGATACATTTAGACTCATTTTTTACCTTCACAGAATTAAAAAATTGAAATATCACATTTGCACCAGCATATAATTAGAGGATATAGCTGATAAAATACAAAAAATATGCACGCAATGTATAAATATCATCTTTTAGAAAATAAAAAAATACACGACTAAGGGTTGAATTCATTTCCTGCCAAATATCATGTAACAGACATGGCCGATGCCTTGTAAGTAGCTTGAGTTACGCGGACATTCAAACATTAATTTGACCATCTTTAATGTGTAAATCGCTTAATTATATCCATTTGCACACGATTCCGTCGTTATCTCTGTGTACGACAAATGTTGCTAAATGAGTCCAAGTGTACCTTTAGAGTGAAAGATTTTTGATTGAAACATCAAACATAAAAACGAGAACAACTTGTAAAAGTTTTAAAACATGCAGGACAACATGAAACAGGACAATTTTAAATGTAAAAGTGGTGGCCTGAATGAAATTGGAATTTCTAATTACATATACATGTATAAGTATTATATATCAAACTACAATCGATGTCATGTATCTTAATTGTATTGTTATATTTCAAAACTTTGGGCCTCCGTGGCGGAGTGGTTAGCATGTTCGACTTCGAGCCGAGGGGTCTGGGGTTCAATTCCCACAGTGCCACTCCACGGTTGGCTGTCCCTGTCTTTCGGATGTAAAAACATTAAAAACCGAGGTCCTGTGTCACAGTAGGTGTTGGCACGTTAAAGAACCCTCCCTGCTCTATGGCCAATAGTGCCGAGCACAGGCAAAATTTGTCGCCCTTCACCGGCACACGGTGTCGTTTCCATATGAGTGAAATATTCTTGAGTGGGACGATAAACAAGAACGCAACAAGAACGCAACAACAACAACAACAACGTAGCTCACAAGTTATAAATGCTGAGATATATAAAAGCAATATTTGCTAGCTCAATTAAATCTATTTTTAACATTATGGTTATCTATCATCGATAATATCTGACACATATTATAAATTTAATCGTACATATACTTGTACTTAAAACTAAAATGAACCTCATTCTGATTATACCTAGATGTCTCATGTACTGCAAATCATTTGTACCATATAAGATTTCAAAAGAACAGTATTTCTAAGTAGAACAACATTTATATTAATAGGGAATTTAGGAAAGTTCTTCACCTGGTAAGAATATCCCATTGAAAGGTTTCAAAATGGTCGTACTTTAGCGATCAGTAGTGAAATGCATCGCACATAGTTTCAAACCTGTTTCTTTTACTTTCGTTACGTCACTAGTTCAAAATAAATTGTCCATTTCATTTATGTTGATTCGTCCCCTAAGGACATAACTGTCCTGTACTTGTACTTGTACATGTATTTGTGATGAAGATTTTCAATAAAATATTATAAATAGATGAAATTAAAAAGGAAAAAATACAGTTGCACTTTTAAGTCTATCATTACGTCGTTTGATCATCTATTTAAAGATATTAATTTTATAACATAATTTGACTAGAAATTCAGCTTGCACGCTTTGAGTACAACTTTAGTGGTTCGTAGTTTTATCTGTGGTCCGAAGTGCAGGTATCTTCTCTTCTTTCAGTGTTATATCTCAAAAATGCCTAACTTAGTGTAAACTATAATACATCAATAAAAATGATGAGGGTGACAATAACGTTAAACACAAGACAAAATGCCCAGTATACAAGAAAAAGGGAAATCTAGGGTTGTTCGTTAATCAATAGTACATTGCACTCGATACATTTAACTAGATTACCAATTCTGTCATTAGTATATAATATGTAGATTTTCTTGGGTTTTCTTTCTGTTTAATTTTATG
>JACSZP010036058.1:995-16155 GCA_016161895.1 Pinna nobilis | reverse complement strand
GAAATAGACGACTCTCTATACAGGTAAGACTGAAATCAAATTTTAAATCTTGTTTCAAACTGATTAATATCAGAGATTGAACAAAGTGATATTTTGCAATTCATAAATCAATGCTAATCATTATATCATTATATTTATCATCATAGTCCACTTTATTCTTTTAACTCTTTTGTTAATATTGTTCACTGCTCAATTGAAGGGGGATTGAACCCTTTGCTATGACCACCTGGGTGACTGACTTAAATGGGATTGGTAAATGAGGTGGTTTCCTAAGAGGCTATAAGTACAATGGACCCTAATTGTTAATTTTGAAGGCCACCACAATGGCTGGCTATAAAATTGGCCTGGTCAGTGAGGTGGTCTCCTTAGTGAGTTGTAAGTATTTTGTATTGACTCAGTTAAAGTATATTGATTATACATGTTCTTAATTGTGTGATGGTGTCTTACATGTAACCCTTTCAACCCCAAGTATCAGAATGGTATGCTCTATTCCATTGTCTGGACCAGTCTTTTTCGGTCTGTGGTGTTGAAAGGGTTAAGTAAGATGGTATGTTTGCAAAGTTCTAATATACTTTAGATTTTTATTGATTCTCCCCTTCAAAATCAAATGTATGTTTGAATTTTCCACATTATAGAAAATATATATACACATACTATAAGTACTGGTGGAAAGGCATTGTGGCTCTGTGGTCAGGATGTTGCCTTCTAATTCTAAGGTCATGAGTTTGAATCCCCAGAGTCAAAGGAAATTTCTTGTTCTTCAGATGACACAGTGAAAACCGAGGTCCCATACTGAAAAAGCTGCCATCACCTCAAAGAACTCTCACTGCTTATAGGCTGGATGTGCTAAGCATGGGCCAAATTTATAGCCCTGTTTTTATTGACGCTTCTAGATAAGCAAAAGATTCTTGAATGGGACGTAAAAACCACAACAATACAACAACAAAGGACTATTGATTTGTACTTTTGACATTTACTGTTACAAATATTTTTTTTTTCATTTTGATGTACAGTCGTCAGAGATACGTGCTGGGAGATGTTGCCATGAAGAGGATGGCTGCTTCCTCAGTTCTTGTCTATGGTATGGGTGGTCTTGGTATAGAAATAGGTATGTATTACCGCTGAATTATTATCTAGTTATTTTTTATATCAGAGCCACCGTTACCCAGTGGTTAAAGAGTTTGTCTTCTGAGGTCATGGGATCACATCTGCACCACGGTTGTCTGTCCCTGTCCTTTGGATGAGACAGTAAAAACGGAGTTTCCTTATTACAAAAGATGTTTGCATGTTAAAGAACCCTCCCTGCTCAATGGCCACAAGTGCCCAGCATAGGCCAAATTTGTCACCCTTCAATGGCAAACAGTGATGTCTCCATATAAGTGAAAGATTCTTGAGTGGGACGTTAAACAACAAAGCAACTAACCAACAAACTTTTGATTAGACATCTTGATTAGATGCTATGATATTCAAGATAGTACTAGAAGGTCCATGATAAAAATGAAAAAAAACCACTTTGGTTTGATATGGTAGAAGCTTTGCAGCTACTACAGCTTCATGTCATTGTCACTTTTGTAATATATTGATAATTTTAGTTGCTTATTTTTTGCCTTTAAATTTCTAAAAACGTTATCCTAATTGTACTTGATATCTTCTTATTTTACAGCCAAGAACATAGTGCTAGCTGGTGTCAAGGTATTTGCTTTGTATTGTTATTCTCTAACAGAAATGTTTTTTTATCAATAGATGTACATGTAATTAATTTTATCATACAAAATCAAAGTCCGATATATATCTTCTTATTTTCATGAAGCAGAAGTATTAATGAAGTCTTTGAAAACAGCATAACTAATTGCAGGCATAAGAATTATTCTAGAGTTAAAATTCAGTTAGATTTGATTAGAACACAAAATACATGGGTTTGGATTACAAAATGTTGTAATATTTTCAGCCTTACTGTTAGTCCCAGCGCACGTTATTTTGAGTAGATTGTTTATTGCTCAGTCAGTTTGCCATTCTCCGTCTACTTACAACATTGATGTTTTTTCTTTTACCTTCTTGTAGTCAATAACTGTTCAGGATGGGAAACAAGCCACTGTTACAGATCTGGGTACTCAGTTCTTCCTCAGAGCGGACGATGTCAAAAACAACAGAAATAGGTAAAGTAGGAAGACATGCTGGGTGGGCATCCCCGTGTCGATACTCAGACTTGGTGTAAACAGTGTTCTGTTTTGTATGTTTATTTTGCAGTGGCCAGTTTTCATTGGTGAAGGCGAGAACCTGGTTACAAATGTACCCGGAAAGAGACCACAGACCTTCCACAAGTTAATTGGCAAATTTTCTCACGTAATCAACTTCGGTTCTGACAGGGCTCAAACCGATGCCAGATGTGGGAGACTAAATGGTTTAAAGCTTAATGCTCACACTATTCAACTTGGTCCTCCGTGGCCGAGTGGCTAGCATGTTCAACTACGAATCGGAAGATCCGGGTTCGAGCCGCGTAGCACCATACCGCGGTTGGCCGTCCCTGTCTTTTGGATGAAACAGTAAAAACCGAGGTCCCGTGTCACAGTAGGTGTTAAAGAACCCTCCCTGCTCTACGGCCAGCAGTGCCGAGCATAGGCAAAATTTGTAGCCCTTCACCGGCACATGGTGACGTCTCCATATGAGTGAAATATTCTTGAGTGGGAAGTTAAACAACAATACCATACCATACCACACTATTCAACTACAAAAACCCTCCCCCTATAATGAGTGAAAGATTTTTGAGTGGGATGTTATACAAGATTGCAGCCAATCAACCAACCATCTTCTCTTCTGCCAACAATGTACAAATGTCTTATCTTTTGCAGGGCGGGATCTTAACAATTGCCCCATGGCCTGAGGTCAGTAAAAGACAAATTTGACTCGTACAATTTGATAAATACTGTCCAAGTATTTGAAGATTTCAGTTGTTTCATCACCTTTACTATGACCACATGTGATAGGACAGTAAAATGTAAGATCCTTCCTCAGAGAGGGTTTTGGCACATTGAAGCTCTATCACTGCAAAGGATAAAGTCTTTAGCATAGGTCAATATTTCAGATGCTGGCATTGGATGGTTGTTCCCGGGCCTGTGGCTAGTGTACTCAGTACATGTATTTTTGAAAGTGGTGTTAAATACAACAACAGCAACATCAGTCTTGTAATTATTTGTCTAAAGTCATGTTATTTTTTAAAGAAAAAGAGTCCATGAATTTCATTTCAGATTTAGGGAGTAAGACTAAAATATGTGTCTAACATTTTGAATGAATTTCAGGGCAGAGGCAAGTGCAGTTCGACTGGCAGAGCTGAATCCATATGTGACCATCAATACACTGACCACCGGACTGGACGATGGGTCTGACCTGTCATATCTTCAGGATTACCAGGTAGGAAAAGTAGCCAGTGGCGACCCAGATTGTTAAGGCTTAAGTCCAAACTGGACCATGAGTGAATTTTCTTATCCTTAAGATAAGACAGAAAAAGCTAAGGTCATGTATAAAGGACTGACTTGACATATCAAAGATCCCTAAGTGCACACAATAATGCCTGAAGCATGAGTCAGTGGGGGGGGGGATGGGCTGCCATGGCTCAGTGGATAGTGCATTTACCTGCTGATTGTAATGTTGTGGGTTCGAATCCACACAGTGCTGTAGTTAGTTCACCCTTTCCTTCAGATGAGACAGTAAAAACTGAGGTCCAGTGTCACAGTATGTGTTGACATGTTAAAGAACCCTCCCTGCTCACTAATCGTAAGTGCCAAGCATAGGCCAAATTTGTCACACTACCCTGGATTAGGTTATGTTTGCGTCTGGTTTGATCTGATGATCAGCCCCTGTCAACTCAACGGGTGCCATGATCCGGCTCTTAGAATCAAGTTAGCATTATAATAATATACAGTTGAATCTCGAAGTGCTCAGGACTGCCGATAAACTTCGAGTTTTTCGAGACTTCGAGTTTTCAAATATATGGTATCTTTCAAGCTGAATGCTATTCCGCCCTCTTATTCACTCCCTTTTCTGTACACTATTCTTATTACGCATTTATTTGGTAAATATTCTTAAATAATTTAACAATGTCGTCGTCTTGATTGCTAAATAAACAGCCGGTAATCAAAATGTCTGCTGAAAATTGGAATTTCAAAAGAGTGAGATGATATTTCACAGGTATTTTAAGCTTTGGACTAGAAGATTTATTCGAGAGATCGAAAATTTCAACGTCAACATTCGAAAGACAGAGAGATAATTTCGTTAATTTATTAAGAGAAAAAATAGGGACCGTAGCTTTACTTTGAGTGATTGAGAACTTCGAGAGATCTACGTTTGAGATTTTAAGATTGGACTGTATATTTATTAGTCTTCTTTCTTATAATGAAACACATCTCTTGTTTTCAGTGTCTGATATTCACGGAGATTCCAATGTCACTGCAGATCAAGATCAACAAATTCTGTAGACAACAAAACCCACAAATTAAAGTAAGTTTAACTCTTGAATGGTCAGCATCAATTGCATAAAAGAAAATCAACATAGAATTACTGCATAAATGCTTTTATTATGTGGCTCAATTTTTTGTTGATGTTAACCCTATTGGATCACTATCCAGATGCCTTGTAAGAGCCATGTGTCGAGCATAGGCCAAATTTGTCAATCTTCACTGACATATGGTGACATCTCCATATCAGTGAAAGATTTGTGAGTGAGACGTTAAACAACAATACGACCACCAAACAGATATACCATGCTGTCAATTTTATCTTGCTTTCCTTTTTGTAGTTCATTTCATCAGATGTTTACGGCATATTCAGCTCCACGTTCTGTGATTTTGGGGACCAGTTTGAAGTGACAGATACAAACGGAGAAGAACCAAAGGACATACTCCTGGAAAGTGTTACTAAGGTTGGTTGTGAAACGTAATCATGCTAATCTAATGAAAATATACCTGCCAACCCTACCGATTCACGTAGTAGCCTACCAAGTTACACTAGCTCACAACTCATACCGATTATTTTAGGAAGACATACAGATTTGTAAAATGTTGGTGAAAAAGAAATAAGATAGTTTGTTCGTAAGAGTTTTGCATTCGTTTGCCACTTCCAAGATCAATGAGTACATGTAGGCTACTCGATGCTGTTTCTTCTACTTTAAATTTTATGGAAATACTACTTGTAACTATGCTCTGAAACTGCAGGATATTGCACCATATTTAAAAAATTTCCTGGGGATGCCTCCTGACCGATGTGCCTGACTTGCTTATTGGGGCATGTTCACGCTAACCTACTGCTTGTGCTCAGGAATGGGTGGGCAGAAATGTGAAAATGGTACACAGTCAAGCTCCAGATGCTTGCAATGAACTTTGGTAGAAACATAATTTTCAAATTAAATTTGATCTGTTATTTACATTTAAGTATTAAACTCAAGTTTAGATTTACTGATTTTTGTTTTCTTTTTAGGGAAATCCAGGTGTGGTCTCTTGTTTGCAAAGCAACATGCATGGATTGGACACTGGTGATCATGTGACATTCAAAGAGATCAAAGGAATGACAGCACTGAATGGAAATACTTATCCGGTGAAAGGTATAACAAAAATAAAAGTAAAACTGTAAAATTGAATGAACTATTAGAATTATGGATATGTATGAGGAGTCCTCATGCAATTGAATCTCAGACTTGCCAACCTAGAACAATTTTCTTGGGGGGATTTTTTCAATCTCATGGGGAGACTTTAAATTTTACTAAGAATTAAAAGGAAAATCTAAGTTTTTAGTGGGGAGATGCATTTTTTTTCAGAAGAAATTATCAGAATTCTATTTAAAAAATAGGGAGTCTTCCTATTCATGGGGAATACTTGGCAAGTATGGAAACTGATGGAAATAAGATCAAAATATGGAAATTCCAGTGGGGTTTTTTTTTCGTTTTAAGCTCACACGAGCTGAAGGCTTTCACAGGTTTTTGTTAGGAATCTTATTTCATGTCAGTTAATTAATTTTTGCACACCAAATTAAGTTATGAAATTATTGATATACACAGATGAAGTTAGAATTTTTATTTTATAATCTCTCTTCAGTTCTGACACCCTACCAGTTCCAGATTTGCGATACCAGTGGGGGCCAGTTTGCGCCATATGAACATGGTGGTATAGCAACACAAGTGAAAGTTCCTGTCAGCTTCGCTTATGTAAGCAGATCTTACATATTTCAGAATAACTTGACAGAAAAGCATAATTGATAAAAATGTGATGATGGTTGTCAAAAGATTGTAAGGGGTTTTTTTTATTAGCCAAAGACTGGTGTGAGTTATAGTCATAGCCCACCGTCCATCATCTGTCTATTTATCCATCATCCATAAATTTTTCACATTTTTGACTTCTTCTTTAGAACCACTGCAGTAATATTGATGAGGCATTGCAGGGTTGAAGTACTTATAGTCCCCTACAAGTGTTGTTGTTTTTCAGTCGGGGCCAACCTGAGATGTAAAAGGGCAGAGTCAATTAGGTTCAGGAGAAACTTCTTCATCAGAAGGGCTACATAGAATGAAACTAAATCTGAGTGACCCCGAAGGATATGTGTGTGCGTGTGTGCGCCCATGTGTGCCTGTGTGTGTGTTGAAGAAGCGTTTTGAATTTGTTCTTTTTGGATATCAAATAAAATCTCATTAAAACTGACATTTTGTGAGTGCAGTGATGATATTTCATGCTTGAGTGGTTTTTATACGAACAGACTAAATGAGTTTTTCCTACATTAACTACAATTTTTTTTCTTGTCAGAAATCTCTGGAGTCACAGTTGCTTGATCCATCTTTGATCATTCCTGATCTAGGGAAGTTTGGGGTAGGTGAAGGCAATGTCATTTTTGTTTTATTATACCTTCTGTTAGAAAATTGAAATCTGGTTTAGAACCTTATGACAATTTTGAATATCATCCACTCGTTTTACAAAGGTAAGGAAGCTTGGGTGATATTCCAAAAAAGATATCAATGTTCAAGTGTGCATATCATACCATTACGTCATCAGACTTATGGCAATGACAGAGTAGGCCTATGTCAATACGCTTGTATATGTAAAAATATGTTTTTTCCAGATAAATGCTGATTAAAAGATAGTGTAATTATGAATTGCATAATTGAAAACAAAATTGCATAAATGACTCTTGGTATAGAAAATAAATAGTGAATATTTCACTTATATGAAGACGTCACCGGGTGCTGGTGAAGGGAGACAAATATTGCCTATGCTCGGCACTTATGGCCATAGAGCAGGGAGTGCTCTTTAATGTTCTGACACCTTCTGTGACACCGGGCTCAGTTTTTACCATCTCGGCCAAAAGACAGAGATAGCCAATCGGAGCGTGGCTCAGGCTCAAAATGCTAAACACCAGGCCATGGTAATTCAATACTTGATTGCTTTATGTTTAAAAGTTGCCATTGCTTTCAAAAGGTCATGTTGACAATACAGTACACATCTGTGGTGTATGTTTTCTTTATACCAATTTCTTTTTCGGGATTGTAATATATTTAAAGCATCGCTATGTTTGCCATGTTGATATTGACGTTCTCTACTGTTTTACCTACTTCTAGGCTCCAGCGAACATACACCTGGGCTTTCTGGCTCTACACAAGTTCATAGAGGTTAATTCCAGACTACCTAATGTTGGGTAAGTATGCCAGTATAATTGTACTTATACAACTCCTGTTGTTAATTTGTAGTAAATAAAGAATTGAAAAACCAGTTGTTGTTAAAATTTAATGATATAGAAACAGATGGATTAGGTGTTGATTTAGTGGAATTTGATGTCCATACCTCAAGATTTTATGAATATTTGAATAAACTACACCACTGTTCTAGCAAAGAGATTTAACTCGGCGCTGGGCTTCCAACATGGGGGTCCCTGGATAGATTCTAGGTCAGACCAAATTTTCTTAGATGTTCCCATCTCCTGTCTGCCTAATTACCTAGATGGAGGATAAACATTCCAGGATGTATAGTTGATACTTTCGTAAGCTGTGCAAGTGTTGTGGCACTACAAAAGCTGTTGGAAATACGGACCATTCAAGAAGGACAAAACACACTCACTTGTTATCTAGCTCTCTCTGTGCCACTTATGAAAGAGTGGCAAAGGCTTTAAGTAGTCACGCTACTGGTTAAATAAAACCAATACACACATTTACGTACTGCACTGTTGTGTTCACTACAGTATTGTGTGGCCTGAAAGAAAGTAGTGTTAAATTATTACAGAAGATAAACCCACTTTTGTCTTGTATCTTGTATGAAACAAAATGCAGTACTATTTTCAAACATCATTTTCAATAATTTTATATCAAATGTTTTTTTCATCAAAGAAGTGGAGTTGAAAAACTTTGGAGGAGAAATGTTGATGACATTCAATATGTCTAAAATTATTTTCAGATGTCAAAATGATGCCAGTCAGCTTGTAGTTATAGCAAATGAATTCAACCAAAAACTTGTTAGCAAGGTAGGTCTATATCTTGTTATTTAGTTTTGGTATGATACTATTACTCTTAATTCGATCTGTCTAGTAATATGGGGTTGCCATGGCTCAGTGGTAAGGGTGTTTGCCTTTTGCTTGTGAGGTCATGGATTGGAAAATGTAGCATGCTGCAGTCTGCTTTCCCTGTCTTTCGGATGAGACAGTAAAAACTGTGATCCTGTGTCACAGTAGGTGTCAGCACATTAACCACTGAGCAATGGCAGTCCCTTGGATACCATAAAAGCAAGAGTTTCATCTTCGTTCTTCGAAAGAAATATTCTAAAAGCAGAATATTGTATTTGCCATTATAGAAGGTTTGATTCAGTAATCCTGGCCCAAAAATACCAAATTTACTCCGTACTCAAGCTCAACTAACTTTTATGATTTTAAGGTAAAATCAAGCAAAATTCATTTCATAACTGAACATGTTTGTAGAATGATGGCATACATATGTAAATAATGGTGAAAGTTATTGCTCACTCAAAGAAAACTTCAGAAATATTGAAAAATAGTTTGAGTACAAACTAAAGGTTTGAGTACCATACTCAACATATTTATTTATTTTTACAAGAAAATCATTCGTGTGATGCTAAAATTTATATGTGACTGATTAACAATTATAATATAATTTCATTTTAACATAATATCTAATGTTTTTAGAGAAACTATGAAGTCAAAGTAATGAAATAAAAGTTAAGCTTGAGTATAGAGAAAATCTGGTGACTTCTGGCCCTGATGACTTACTTAGTGTCTGGAAATAGTAGTGTCTTGATTAAGGAGGCTCCAGTCTACATGTATATCGGATGGTCTAATATGATTGTAAATAAAGATATTGAATAAACTCAGTTATGGATTTCATTATTTGTAGGTTGACAGTATAGATGAAGATTTAATCAAGGCGTTATCCTATACCTGCCGGGGGTGTTTTGCTCCCCTGTGTGCGGCTGTTGGTGGCTTTGTGGCACAGGAGGGACTAAAGGCTTTGACAGGAAAGTTCACTCCTCTTAACCAATGGGTAAGTCTATTAGTAATATGTTTCGAGCTACTGAAAACTGGATGTCTGAGTAGGGTTGTGGTTAGTGCACTGGCTTCTCACCAATGCGACCATGGTTGGATCCTCAGATCTGCCTAGGTGATATGTGAGATGGTATGGTGGTTGCCAGCTTGGACATGTGGGTTTTCTCCGGGCACTCTGGTTTCCTCCCACAGCAAGGACCCCTGCATGCTGAAAGCAGAGCTAACGAGAGACATTAATATAAGTTAAATTTAAACTTTTTAAAAAGAGAAAACTAGAAAGCTGGATAAAGAGGTCAATAAAAGGGGTGCTGATTTTCAGTGTGAAAAACATCAATGAAAGCTTTGTGATTTTCAGCATAAACAGGCTATAAAAGGCTTGATCATTTGAGTGTGAATTTTCAACCACTCACACATATAATTTTATCAAGAATTTCATCATATGGTTTTTGTAAATAGCCAAGTCAAAATTTAAACTATAGCTTAGTATACACAAAAGATGCCCGTTAAATAGATGTATTGCATGGACCACCGTTTATCTCCCCTTACAAAGTGAGAGGGAGCTTCTGCTGTTGTCGCTTCTACACTGTCCATGTCAGTGTCTGGGCTAGTATAAAGAAGTTCCTTGTCTTACTCCTGATAGCTAAAATTACCAAATTTTCACATATGATGAATTTACAGTCAAACCTTTTTTAAAAGACTGCCCAAGGGACGGTGTAAAAGGGTCATATACTGTATAACAAGAAATAAATGTGTGTACTAACTTTCGTGGATTTTCAAATTGAAGCTATTTCACTGGTATAAACTTTTACGGTTCAAGATCGATATCGCATAAACACACATATATCACATTAACATTTGAGTGTATTACTATTCACGATTGAACGTCAACCACAAAAATAGCGAATATTAATACACAACAAAAGTTTCTTGTTATACAGTATATCTCTAAATGTGGTAATTTGTTTTGGAGAAAACAACTTTGTCAGTCTGAAATATAGGTCACCTATAACAGGTAGTCCTCTAATTCAGTGGGTCACTAGGGCAAGTCAAACTGTATATGTATAAAATGTAATCTAGTTTCAGATGCAATCTGTGATCTCTATTTTCTTCTTGGGTGGACATGTTTCATATTGATGTTTGTGAACCTGCTGAGGTGAGCTTGGTAATGATCTTTGATTTCTCTTTGCTTCTCTGCAGTTATACATGGATTGTACAGAAGTCCTTAAGAAGGAGGATATTCCAAACTCAGCACTGTTCCAGCCAAGGTATCTATAGATTGTTATTTTTTCCCTATGTCTCTCATGTACACAACGGGGCCTCCGTGGCCGAGTGGTTAGCGTGTTTGACTGCGAATCGGAAGATCTGGGTTTGAGGTGTGTCAGCGCCACTCCGTGGTTGGCCATCCCTGTCCTTCGGATGAGACAGTAACGAACCCTCCCTAATCAAAGGCCAGCAGTGCCGAGCATAGGCAAAATTTGTAGCCCATCACCGGCACACGGGGATGTCTCCATATGAGTGAAATATTCTGGAGTGGGACGCTAAACAACAATACCATACCATGTACACAATATTAATGTTCCACATATGATTTATCATATTCACCTCAGTTATTTAGCTTTTAATATGTTGGGGCCATAACTTCTTACCTCCTGCATGGATTTGAATAATATTTCACAGAATTGTTGACCAGCGACCTGAAGTTGAGTCATGACCTTGAACATAGGTCAAGACTTCAAGGTCAGTGTTACAGTGCATATGATGTGTAGATCCTTGTCTTGGCCACAACTTCTTATCCCATGCAATTATCTCTTATGGTTGACTTAATATTTTGCAGGAATGATCGTTATGATGCCTTGAGAATTTGTGTGGGACAGAACATGTGTCAGAAGTTAGCAGAACTTAGGCTATTTATGGTAAGTAAAAGAGGTACAGGAAAAATGTCTAGCACAGCTTAGACTCTTTTTGATGAGCATCAGAAGTATGAGGAAAAATACATATGCAAAGTGTTATCAGAGATGCTAGTTTTCAGGAAAAATCCTGAAATCAGGATTTATTTTGTGCAGTTCAGAATTTTTTCCCTATAGAAAGTACGTTTCCATTCATTTCTGATGTACATGAACATTTTCGGGATTTTTTGTCCATCAGTTCTAGCATCTCTATGTTATTAAAGCTTAGGCTCTGTACAAAAAGTATGGGCGAGAATATCTCTGCCCAGTGTTAGTAAAGCCTAAGATCTGTCAAAAGTATGGGGAAAATATATTTTCCATATGTTGATAAAGCTTATGCTGTATCAAAAGTATGGGGGAAAATATTTCTGTCTAGTGTTAATAAAGTTTAGGCTCTATCAAAAGTATTGGGGAAAATATTTCTGCAATTTGTTTGTAAAGTTTAGTCTGTTCCAAAAGTATGGGGGAATATACATCTGCTAGGAGCATGTCCACATTTAGGGACATAATTTGTGTCTTGCAGACACATTTCATTTCAGTCTATTTTTTTTATTTTGCAGGTAGGATGTGGAGCCATTGGATGTGAAATGTTGAAGAATTATGCTTTGTTAGGTATAGGATCACAAGGCAGTGGATTGGTAAGTTAAAATGCAGTAATCGGGAGGATCAATCACATTGTTTTTGTCCAATATCATATGTATTTCCTGCAAATGTGGAAATTATGTGTGGTGATAATTTACGCTAACTAGATGATGTCAACAAGTCCAGCAGTTGTTTATGTGTAGCATGTATTTAGTTGATTGAGGCTAATGTTTGGATGATGATTATATTTTGTAAAAAAAAACCCTTGTAGGTATGGTTTGTAGAAGAAAGTCACATTCTTGATTACCTGTATACAGAAATAGCAGTATTTACAGTAGAATGGCTGGATAAATTACAATTAACAGATATCTTCAAATGACTTCAAATTCAATCACTTTGTCACCTAGATTTTAATCTGCTTTACAAAAATCTTTTCCATGGAGACTTACTTTTGTAACTATGTCTTGTTTATAAATTTTTTATCTCCACAGATTACAATCACAGATAATGATCTAATAGAGAAGTCCAATTTGAATAGACAGTTTCTGTTCCGGCCTCAACATATCAGAGTAAGTTGTATTTGTCATGAGGGTGGGGGGGGTAGGCCACTGTGGCTCAGTGGTTGTCATGTTAGCATTCTGATCGTGAGGACGTGGATACAAATCTACAGTTGGCTGTCCTTGTTTCTCAGACGAGATTGTGAAAAATGAGGTCCTGTGTCACCGTAGGTGTCTGCACGTTCAAGAACCCTCACTGGTCAATGGTCATAAGTGTCAAGCATAGGCTGAACTTGTTGCCCTCCAACAGTATTGATGATGTCCCCATATAAGTGAAAAGGTTCTTGATCAGGATTCAAAGGACAATACAACCAACCATTTGTCATGATGTTCTTGACACAATACTAATGTTAGATCTGATTTAAGTTAATCTAAGGTTCCTTTAATATTTGGAGATGTGCTGAGGGTTTTAACCTTACCCTGTAATGTTGGGCCTCCATGGGCGAGTGGCTAGCGTGTTCGACTGCGAATCGGAAGATCATGGTTCAACGTGTAAAGCAACTCCGCGGTTGGCAGTCCCTGTCTTTCGGATGAGACAGTAAAACCCGAGGTCCCGTGTCACAGTAGGTGTTAGCATGTTAAAGAACCCTCCCTGTTCTATGGCCAGCAGTGCCGAGCATAGGTAAAATTTGTAGCCCTTCACTGGCACACGGTGACATCTCCATATGGGTGAAATATTCTTGAGTGGGATGTTAAACAACAATACCATACCATACCCTACCCTGTAATTTAATGTGGGACTACTTGTGGTTTAGTATACTGTTGTCAAAATGATTTTCATATTTTTAAGCATCCCAAGAGTACAACAGCGGCACAGTCTGTACTGGAGATTAATCCAGGTATGTACAGTACAATTACAAATGGTCACGATGAGTTTTATTCTATATAAGATAAATGATATCTTCAGTGGTTACAGTCCAAGCTTTTTTAAGAGACTGTCTTAGGGAAGATGCAAAGGTGATTTCATATGTCTTTGGTTTCTTAATTCAGGTATTTAGTGAAAGGATGAAAAAAGGTTTTGGAAGCATACGTTTACACGTAGGGCAGGGCGTGAAATTGGCACTGGTCCACTGGCCCATGGCCAGTAAACAATCCATTGGGCCAGTAGATTTCTCATCTGAACTGGCCCTGTTGTCCAGTAGAATTTAAAAAATGATAAGGCTAATCTGCCTGCTTAAATTATACCTATTTATATTCACAAAAATAACATAAATTCCATTTTTACAAACTGAATGTATCCTGTCATTCAAACTGCATATGGGCTGAAAAAAATTTCTTCTGATTTTTTTCTTTGTGGGCTAGTAGATTTTTAAAGCTACTGGCCCTGTGGGCCAACAAGGAAAAAGGGTAAATTTCAAGCCCTGTAGGACGATCATTGAGTCGCTAGGTTATGTCATACTGTACCAGAAAACCCTGGCTTTAGATATTTGTGATTTGTATCATTCTGTATTCCAAAACCTAAGGGCTATTCAGTAGCTTTAAAATATTGTGTTCTAACCCAAGTCAATGTCCATATACTGTAAAGATGAAGTTTAGAATGTGATGTAAATATATAAGGAGTTTTATTGGCAGATCAGTAGTACATTGATTGCATTTTTATTCTACAGGTTTGAAAATAGAAGCACAACAACACAAAGGTAACCATTATTGATTTTATTAGGGTCTGTTGCTATGGTGATGAACACTTTGTAGTGATTCCCCTGTTTGTTCACCAGAGACACGTTTTAGACATCCTCTCTTAACTTTGAAAATTTGGGGCCATCATGGCTTAGTGGTTAGCTTGTGTGCTTTCTGATCTTGAGTGGGATGTTAAACAACAGTAACACCGACCAACTTTGAAAACCAGCTATTGTAGAGTGATGAAACTGCATGATTATTGACAACTTTGACAGATCTGTCACATATTTTATCTAATTTTCAAACTTAGTGATTTCTCATGGAATACTTCAGTGAAAATGTATATTTCCACTTACTTGTTGTAAATACCATTGTAATCTCTTTAAGGTCATTTTTATGCCACTTGAGGGACACCAATGATCTCTTGCAATTCCATCTTTGATCATTGTCATCCATTTTTTCTGTCTTCTTTCTGGTAAAGTAGTGTTTAGAGTTATAATTGGAACTCCACATCCCCTTCTATCTGTTCTTTGAATTTCTTGATCAATAATAGGTTGACTATAGGTAAAAAGGTGGGGTTGTAATACAAAATTTCAAATGATTGCCAATGAAGTTATAACTTTTCATTTGAACAATCTACTCTAACCCATTCAACCCCAAGTATTAGAATGTTAAGCTCTTCTATTTTCTTAGATCAGTCTATTTTGCTGTGGTGTCGAAAGGGTTAATCACAGAATTACACACATTTTATTCTGATCGTTTCTTGTATTGTATTTTGTAGTATGCCCTCAGACACAAGCTAAAGTATACCATGATGCATTCTTTGAGAGTCAAACTGTTGTAGTGAACGCTCTCGACAACGTGGAAGCCAGGAGATATGTAGATAGGTAAGGGAGACAACTATTGGCTAACATATACATCGTAATGGAGAGCCATTGC
>JACSZP010036053.1:0-12206 GCA_016161895.1 Pinna nobilis | reverse complement strand
TAGAGCAGGGAGGGTTCTTTAACATACCAACACCTACTGTGACACGGGGCCTTGGTTTTTACTGTCTGATCCAAAGGACAGCGACGGTCAACCGCGGAGTGGCGCTGATGCGGCTTGAACCCGGATCTTCCGATTTGCAGTCGAACACCTAACCACTCAGCCATGGAGGCCCCAGAAATGATCAGTGAGGTGCATACATGTACAATGTAATCAAAAGACAAGTATGTCAAAGACACATAGATGAATAGAGGAAATGTGGGTGGGTGAAATATGAATAAAGGAAGTGTGGGAGGGTGGGTGTATGAAAATATCATTCAGTACAGTATCGATCCTCTTTATAGGCTGTTCTTGAAGTTTTAAATCACTGTACTCAATTATATACAGAATGAAATATGAGTTAAGTCTCTATATCCTAGCGGATTAATATGATTACATGTCACCAACACCACAGGGGAGATCCATGCCCATGAATAGGAATTAGATCATTTTACTTGTGCAAAAATAGTAAAATTCAGGTGTCAATAGATGAGCTGTAGGCACATGCTTATTGATTTCATGCTTGCCTGATGATACCAGAAGCACAAGAATACATGTATGAAATTAAAAGTTACACCTATTTTTCTCATCATATGAAACTTGAATCTACATGGTCAAGGTGGAGCGATTATCCGTGATCTTCTCTTCTACACCATGTCCAATAAAATGATCCAGGGAATTTGTTGTATGTTCACTTGACCTGGTATTTTCTTTCATTATAAAACGTCAAAAAAAGGGCATGGCTTAAAATCTATTCAATAGATACATGTATTGTGATATTATCTGAATTTGACTTTAATGTCATCCCAAACCTGTTGATGGTTAACCATTCTCCAAATATTTGGATAAGTCTACTTGTTACTGTTGAGACCATGCAAAGGTATGACAAAACAAGCAGCATCTTTTATGAAGCAAAATGAAGTTAGGAATTACATATCTGTGTGGCAAAATATCATACAGTAAAACCTGCTCTAGTGACCACCTGTATATAAAGACCATCTGGTCACAAAGATCACTTTTTGCTTCTTCCTTTATATAAAGACCATCTCTCTATAAAGACTGGATTTCTGGTGTCCCTACAGAGGTCTTTATATACAAGTTTCACTCTATATGGTTGTTGTTGCTGTTGTATTGTTCTTAGACATCCTAATCAAGAAATGTTCATGGAAATATGGAGACATTACTAAATGATAATTGAGGAATGGCTTTAATTTTTTACCTATGTGTGGCACCTGTATGTAGAGCATTGAGGCTAAGCAATGAGGAATTGTTCACATGCTAACACTCGCTGTGGTAGGAGACATGGATTTTAATGTCTCATCTTAAGGGTAGAAAAAAGTTGGCTGCCTCGGACACGGACTTTTTCTACAGTGGATATTGAACTCTGTAATCGTTCTACATTCCGACCACCAATTCTTGAGGTTCATGTTAAAGTTATCATAATGATAAGGGTAAATATTGACTTGTATCTTTAAATAACTTGTATGAACTTAAAGTTCATGTAAGAAACACGAAGTTTTTGTGAGCAGGAGAGTGTGAATGTATTCAGTCTCGCTCCAAGTAGGTTTACATTAACGTTGACAACACCATGAATATGAAATGTAGCCATGGTGCGACATAACATTACAGAATCAATGTTGTGAGAGTGATGTAGAAAAATCATATTCAAAATACACAGCATGTGTTCCTACAATGCCAAATCAAGGGAAACAAGGCTGGACACCATACAACTTAAGAATTTACTTAAGTCTGAGAATTTTCTCAGCTCCAGCTTTGTGGCCAATATAATTCAGCATTAATTGGAGTTGAGTAAATTCTCAGACTTTGTAAAGTGTTCCATTTTATGGTGCTTGGCCCTGACCCTACAAATAAGTGTGCACCTCAAGACTACTTTGCCTCACATTCTGAAAAAAAATGAATAAAGGAGGGGTCCCAGATGCCTCTGTGGACAAATGGTTAAAGCATTTCACTTTTAACTATTTACATGTACATGTAGTCTCAGCTCATCTTCAGTCATCACAAGTTCTAGTCTTGCTAAAACAAGCAAAGTTTGTTGTGTGAGAAAGTTGGCCAATTTATTTGCAGAAGGCTGTTGATCTATCCCCAGACAATTTGTAACCATGCTATTCTCTCCTCCACCGATAAAATCTGGCTGCCAACATATAATTTAAAAAGCATTGAGTGTCAAAACAAAAACAAACAGACTGAAAGGGGAAAACTTTTTGACTGTGCCTCCTCAGTTCACCACTTAAAATTAAATTCTACCTGATGCTAAAACACTCGTTGAGAATTAATTCAACCTGTAAATACAATGTTATCTCTTTAAATCAGTGTAGTGATGTCAATCTTTATTTCATCTAATTATTAATACAACACCTTGATCAGCATTACACAAATAAGTTCTGTTTTTCAAATAATCATAATTGAACAATAAAGGCGCAATAAGAAACGGATTGTTTATGATCATAACCCTACAGCTGTGCATTCACGATCAATCAATTTCGCAAGATTTCGCTTTCTGAATATATTCACTCTTGATCACATCAGGGTTCAGTAAGGCTTGATCAATCAATAACCGAATCAACTCAGTCCTAGAAACATGTGCATGCAACACCTTACTCTACCTGTGTATGACTAACGAGTTTAATAATTCATGCAAACCCTCTGTGATGCATTGTATATCACCTAGGTACAATCCAAATTACACAGTAGATCATTATACATGTATATTATTAGGTACCAGGTAATTATATACATGTATCCGTAATTAGGTACTGCATTATCTATTCTGTATGATCATGTCATTCTCTTTGTGTATAAGAAATATTAAAACAAGATCTCCATTATGAAATGAATTCCAGGTATCGGAAGGAAAAATAATTGTAAATGAGGTAAAACAAGGTGGAATTACTACATACAATGTATCCCCACCTTTTGCAATAGTATTAAATCATATGCTTTGTTTGTCAAATATAAATAGAAAAACTCTGACTGTACCTTTGTTACTTAAGTGTACATGTTGGATGGTTGTATTGCTGTGTAACGTTCTACTCAAGAATCGTCCATATGCCATTATATGGAGACATGATAGTATGTACAGGTAGAGAGCAACAAATTTGGCAATAATACCATACCATACATGTACATGTACTAAGACTTCTTATAGACAGGAATAAAATGGAACCATGCTATTAAGACCATCTAAGCAATTGGTCGGATAAGCGAGGTGGTTGCCTAAGAGAAGTCAAAAAGTTCAAACTAATGATATGGTAAAGAGACTTGCTTTTGGTGGTCTTTGTTGCAAGATGTACAGTTTCTTGAATGACTGAGACACTGTTTATGAGAAAAATGGTGGTGTTTTTGCCTTGATCACATTATAAATGAAAAAAATAACTCCTGGCTTTTTCGTATTTGGTATGAAGCTTTGTAAATCTTGCGCAAATGTCAGTCTTATGTAAAAATAGACATGTTACAGACATAAGAGGATTAAAAGTGATATTGTCTGTTTCTGTACCACAATATTAAACGGAATGTTAATGTAACAATGAAACCTTATAAAACGTCTAAAGCATGACATTCACCATAATTAGGAAATATGAAAAAGAGCAGACATTTGTTTTATTTTCTGTTGTTTAACATTACACTAGACAGCCATCATGTCTTCACGGTAAAGTGCTCACCTTCAGATCATGAGGTTATGGGTTCAAACCTAAGCTGAGGACAATTCACTTTCCCTTTTCTTCCGATAAGAAAGAATGACGAAGAACAAAATGAGGACTTCAGTTAGAGTGCATGTTGATATCAGCATGTTTATTATAGATACATGTACATCACTGCTAAAAGGCAATAAATTAAATGTGGAGATTAGACAAAAATTTACAGCCCTCCACAGGCATGAGGGACTCTAAGTGGGACAATAAATTAAAATAAATAAATCAACATCACCATTAAGAATATTTGTCATATATGGAGGTGTCACTGAATGCCTTTAAATAATGTGGCCTATGCTTGGCATTCAGGAATATTATGCAATGAGGAACTTCAACAATAGCCCTCCATCACTATATAAGTATCAGTTGTGTGAATTATGGGGCTGCAAGTTCAAACCACAGGCAAAAAGTGAAAGATATGCAGACTAATAAAAACAAAGGGTGCAGGGCATTTGAGAGAGGACTGATGCAAAAAGGTTCAGACAGAAAATCCACTTAAAGTAAAGGTCAAGGAGGGTCAGGCTGGTAACTAGGAGAAACTATATACATGTACATGTAGAATCACGTAGATGGCACATGTGCCCAATGGCCTGGAGCGGATTACCGGTAAGTAAGTAAGAAGGGCCTGCATGTAAGTAAAATGGTTGGTTGTATTGCTGTTTAATGTCCCACTCAAGAATCTTTCACTTAAATACATGTATATAGACTGTGTGCCATAACCAGAACATTTTTTATCTATTGAAGGGTATCTTAAGCTGTAGAGCAGGGAAGGTTGTTTAACATGCAAACACCTACAGTTACATTTGAGACCTCGGTTTTTACTGTTTCATCTGAAAGACATGTAAATAAGTATCGGTAAGTATTCCCAGCGACCTAAATTGTATTCCCACTAAACTTATGCTGTTTGCAACTGAACAAAATACAATGAAACTTGCATATAACATCCACCCTAGGCACACAGAAAAATCAGTCTTAATAGGGAGGTGGTCTTTATACAGAGGTTGATTTTTACACAAATGGTACTACTGGAAGATAGTACAAAAACAACAGTCTTTGTTTCCAGGTGGTCTTTATTTACAGGTGGTCACTAAAGCAGGTTTTATTGTACATGTATATCATTATTCAGTTAAAACTGGAACGAAAAATACTAATGGACACAATTTTGAAAAACAAACAAAATTTCTACAGGCATAATCTCTTATCGGTGGATGTCTGATAAATGCCCAATCTGTAAAAACACAGAGGTGATCTGGACACAGCAGGTAAATGTTTGTTTTGCCATAAGGCTCGTACAGCCTTGTGATAGCATTGGCAAAGGAAAAATAAAACAATAATAACGTTGGCCAATTTACATCCGATTTGCCTTTTAAAGGTCATAAGTTCAGACACACTTATTTTCTTCCATTCAAAAGTCATTTTGACTTAAAATCCTGTCTACATGCTTTCTTAGTCAAAATATTTCACTGCTTGCTTTAAATTTTGAATCCTATGATACTGATTTACACATACATGTACCTGTAGATACATGTATACAAATGTTCTACTTTAATATTTCTTCTAGGCCAGTCAGTATTTTATACAGAAGTAATTAGACATCATCTGTAAACAATCACTTCTTTATCGGATAATGCCAGAGCAGAATATTTTTTATCTATGCGTATCTTGTAACTTTTTATCGACATGTATCTTTTCAAAAACAGTTCATTAACTGCTTCATCAATGGTGCAACAGTCACGCCTGGTCTGTCTTGATGATTAGGATTTCAGTTTGCTGTTAATTTCATGAGGTGATCGTGAGGAGTTCTGATGGCTTAAACTCGTTAAAAAAAGTACCGGTAAAAATGAGAGCACGTACAGAGTGCCAGATGAACATGAGTCAGAAATTAAGGGCCCCAACATGAAAGGAGAACACTTCACCTGTGTTGTTATAAGTGTTATCAAGGAAAATTAGATGCTAACAACAATTGTTTTGATGTTTAATAAAGGCGCTAAGAAGGCGGTGAAAACGTGAGTTATAAGGAGAAACTTTTAACAAGTGCACATTGTTATTGAGAATGAAAAGTCTGTGTTTACAATAACTCAATCTGCACTCAATTTGGAGTCCATATCATCAACAGTTATCAACTCATTGCTATTGAGTAAATATTGACCACAGAGACAACTAGTGCAGAAAGAGACCAACTCTAGATTACCAAAAAACAACATAACCGCTCAAAATTTCTTGAAATGACAACTACAGATTCAAATGTAAAACAAGTACATGTACCAGTATTGGACTTTTGAGTGTTCAATATAGACACAATTCTAAGAGCCATAACTTTCTAACAAGTAGGAAAACTGCAACAAAATTTAAAGCAATTCTGTAACCTATTGATAATGAACACTCGCATGAAAAAAAATTCAGTTCAATAGCTGCATTAGCATCAGTCATGGCTTGTAATATCCTAATGTTGACCCAAATGCAATGCTTTCTATCATGTCCTTTAAGATGAGAAAAAGACTGGGACTTTCATTATTGTCACTCTGCCTTGAAAAATGTCCATGGGGGAGATTTTTCAATGATAATGGTGCGACTCTAAATTTTAGTAAGAATTAAGCGGAAAATTAATGATTTCCATTGGGGATCCAGATACCATTCCCTCTTTTTACATAAAAAATACTGAGTCTCTTTATTGACGGGAGAGGCTTTGCAAGTATGGACTAAATAAAAAAAATGGCATTATTGATTTATTCACTGCCAGTATATAATATGCTCAAACATACATGTACAAAACTTCACACATATATTTATAAATTATCCTGATCAATCGATACATAGCTGAGAAGAAAGATAATTTTAGGACTATGCATGTTTGATGTTTTCAGATAAGATAAATATTTTTCTTGGAATTTTGATATGTATATACAACAGAGACCAGGAAGTGCCTATAAACTGTTACATGTATATACACAAACCCCTTATCAACTGGTCAAGAAGAGCTCGTACATGCACATACATGTAAACTAAAATACCGTAATATGTTTTGAGTTTTGCTTCAAAGTAATGCCCGTCTTCAGTGAATGCTGTAGTGATTAACACCACCTTGACTTGTCCTGGGAGGAGGCCCGCTGTGACTCAGTTATTAGCATGTTCAACTTCTAATCATGGGGTCTTGGGTTTGACTCTGTGCTGCTCTGCAGTTGTCTTTCCCTGTCTTGATGAGATGAGACAGTTGGCATGTTAAAGAACCCTCACTATTCAATGGCCATAAGTGCCAAGTAACAACCAACTAAACTTACTATGAGATACCACCTGTCTTGAACTGCCACATTTCTGTGGCTGAAGGGATGGTCTCTCCTGCTGTTATGGAGAGAGTTGATGTGGCTCCGAGCTTGCTCAGCCAAAGCACCTGGAATTTCCTTTCCTTTGGATGAGACAGTAAAAACTGAGGTCCCATTTCACAGAAGGTGTCAGTACATTTAAAAAACATCACTTCTAAATGGCCAAAAGTGTTTAGTATAGACCAAAACTTGAAGGCCCTCACCAGCATTCTGTGACATCTCCAAGACCATTTAAGTGGAAGATTATTTAGTGGGATAAAAAACAACAATACAAACTGTCCATGCACTAACTTTGATGGTATTTTACATTTCTTTCAATATTTACCAATTACATGTATATCGTGTGTATACCTTGTGAGGGATAGGTTTCCCGTGTCACATATCTTATCCTGTCCTTTGCTTGTTTACAACCATCTAGTGATAAGACTTATTCAGAGACTTCAGAAATAGGTGACACAATAGGTGCTATGCTTGGAGCTGGAATTGTTTACATGGACCCTTCTGGAACACCTGAACTCACCCCAGTTTTAGTGGGATTCATGTTACTCCTTTTTTAGCTATATATGTTGTTGTGTGAATTGCTGTTTGTAGTGTTGTATCTTTTTGTTTTGGCCATGGTTTTGTATGTTTGTTGATTTTTTGAATTTTGAATACTCATTTGGTATCTTGAAATATCCTTTTTTTATTTTGTACATGTACAATGTACCAATGTACAGTCATTAGAACCTCGGTTGTATACCATTCACCTCACTTAGGACTACATGTACCTTGCAGAACAGACCATGAAAATTCAAATTCTGGGACCACCTCACTAAATAGTGATCAGACCAATCTTAGCCAGACACATCAGTGGTCTAAATAGCAAGGTCCCAATGTGGTCTCAATAGCAAGGTTCCATTGTATATACATGTTGTACATGTATGTAATGGCAGTATCAGACTCAAGTATGCACCTCATCAAATTTGGTCAATCCTGTAGACTTGCACAATAAGAGATTATTCAAGTGTCCAGCTAATCCCTGACAAGGTACCTCAACTTTCACTTCCTCGTCCAGAGGACAGGAAATACCAATCATGGTTGAACTGTCAACTTTTCAGTCACTAAAGCTCTAGTTCATTTTGTTTAAAGTCACACTTGACAATCTTTCAGTCATACCAGTACATGTATGGTGGCTGCCAGTTTTGATTTGTGGATTACAGAACCTGGTTACAAATATACCCGGGAAGAGACCACCTGCCGTCCACAAGTAAACAAGCAAACTTTATCATATAATCAACTTACATGTACATGTAGCTGTATGATGAATGGTGAAATACTAATAATTAAATTCTATAACCACTGAATATACTTATTGCCTTACATTTTACAAGTATATATTTAACTCCTATAACAAAATGAACATGGTGGAACCTCTGACCACATCGCTAAGGAGACAACCTCACATTAAGGGACACCAAAACTCAGTCTTTTTATTGTAATTTCAAATAATTTTATAGACATTAATTACTAAGATACAACATCAACTCAAGGTTGGGTGTTGTACTGTTGTTGACCATCCTACTCAAGAAACTTTCATGTTTATGGAGATGTCATTGTATACCAGTGAAGGGCAGCATATTTGGCACAAGGAGAGTCAACCACAGTACAACACAGATTGGAAACCACGACCTAACAATTGGAGGGCAAATACACTACTCCTAAGCCACAAAGGCCCCACAACTTCAAGGACTCGACCATTATCATGGCTCCACAGCAGAGTTTGCCCTCTGACCTTAACTTAAGTTCTGTTATATCATTCATAAATTTTTAATCCTTATCCAGGAAGTACTTTCTAAATACAATGCCTGTTTATAACAGGAAAACTAAAACAGGCATGATTTTCCCAAAAATTAGAAATCTTCCTATTTCCTTCCTTGACGTTGGGCAAAAGTGTGTTATTCGAATTGATATTTCACGATCTTCCATAACATCTGTGTGTCACCATACACTTAGTGCAATTGTTGGGTCAAACACAGGATTCTTCCACATACATTGAGCCAAGTACAGACTACATGTGCACGTGAGTTAGACACATACTAGCAGTACATACATGTACGCACATCCTTATGAAACTTTGGATTTCATGTTGGCCCACTGAACTGTTAGTGATATATTTTAACTTAAGGAAATTGACAGTTAATTCCCATGTTTATTTGGAAATAAGTACAGTACACAAAACATGATCAAGAATACATGTACATATAGTATCAACTATCCAAGGGAAAATTTTTACATGACTTTCAATACTTGTTCAGTCATACAGTGTTCTTCTCAGAAAATTTGGACAACACAGGGGCACTTAAGGCATGGCATATAAAACCTTAAGTGGGATGAACATGCATGTAAATTGCACCACACAGTAGTTTACAGCATGGTTGCCCATGGAGTTGCATTATAAGTAATAATTGTATGTACAGTAGATTAATCTGTGAATCACTCTCTAGTGTGTCAATAATTGCTAGATATGGTGGTTGTATTGTTGTTTAATGTCCCACTCAAGAATATTTCACTCATATAATGTCACCATGTGCCGTTGCACTTATGGCCGTGGAGCAGGGAGGGTTCTTTAATGTGACACAGGACAGGGACATCGGTTTTAACTGTCTTATCTGAAAGACAGGTTCGAATCCTCACAGCATGGCGCTGCACGGATTCAAATCCCGGATCTTCCGATTTGAAGTCAAACACGCTAACCACTCCGCTACGACGGCTCCACTAGATATGTAAATGAAATACTGGTAGGGTGGTGGGGAAAAATAAAGTGGGGAAGAGAAAAATAGTGTGGGGATAATGTACATAGCATAGTGGTTGAATGAAAATGGGCCTTGGCAGAACACTGGCCATATCCAGGCTGCATTAAGAGCTTCAGGTATATTGGCCTAAATGAACTTTACATAATTTTATCCTTTGCAGTAAGGATTTTTAATAAGCCATAATTATCAGTACCTACAGTGACATAGGACCTTGGTTTTTACTGTCTCATCAGAAGACAGTATACACCATTCATGCCTTTGCTGAGACTTGAACTCTGGACCATCTACTTGTTTTTATTAAGTGTTTGAAACTCCAATCAGTTACGGGGTATGTATTGTTCAAAGCAGTCAGTTGGTTGGTTGTATTGTTGTTTAATGTCCCACTCAAGAATCTTTCACTTATATGGAGACATCAACATGCGACTGTGACATGATCGAGACATTGGTTTTTACTTTCTCACCTAAATGACAATGACAGCCAAACACAGCATAGCTCGGATTTTAACCCATGATCTCACAATCAGTAGGTGAGCACACTATCACCACTAGTCCCCTTCAAAACTTTCAGAATTAATAACACACCAGAAGGATACCAACAATAAATGCACAAAAGGACCTCCATATTTGTGTGATTTAAATCAAAAGCTCCTCACTTGAAGTTTACCATTGCCATGTTCACTTGTGGAAAGACAGTCAGGTGTTTTTCAGGGTTTATAGTAACCCAGGTATCTTCTGTACTGGTAGTAAAATACATGTAGGCCCTACAGTAACCAGTTTACATCTATATGGCTAAAAGAATCTCTACCAGCAGCCTGACCCATCACATGACAAATTCAAGTGCTAGAGATGTATATATATACAGTCTAACCTGCCTTAGCAACCCATTGAATTAAAGGAAATCCTGTCTTGAATTAAAGGAAATCCTGTCTTATGTTATCTAAATGTTTGGTTCCCGAAATATTTTTTTCCAATATAAATCACCTGAATTAATTTAAGAGACCACCTGTCATATGTGACCCTCTTTGCTCCTTCCCTTGGACGGTTTCTTAAAACAGGATAGACTACATGTATTCAGTGGAAGCTGTTTGGAGAAACAATCAGTCATGAGAGACCACATTTTTAAGGCTATAGGGGTGGTCTAATTACATGTATCTACTGTTTAAGTTGTAAGTCTCGATTACTTAATTCAAGATATATGCAAATGTGCATGTTAGTAGAATCTGACTTATTAGACAACTTTTATTTTCATATGAGACATTATGGGTCTCTGGATAAAAAAAAATGAAAGTAGTCCTGAGTTAACAATATCTCAGACTGCCTTTCTGGAGCTGTTTGTATATATGTATGTTTAAAAGTTGTCAATCTCTGTGTATATTTTCACACAGAGAGAGAGAGAGAGAGAGAGAGAGAGAGAGAGAGAGAGAGACTAGGCCTATAACAGCAGAACCATGAAAACAGACGCAAACAAACATTTATCCTAACAAATACATGTACATGTATAAGATACACCTATAATAGTGTATATATATATACAGGCATACCTGTAAGATTTACCAGTGCCCACACATGATCAAGGTAACCCTGATTAATAGGTATTGAGATGTGTAGACAGGTAATCTATTGTTATATCGATCTACACCAAGCTAAGGTAAAATTAAGAACGTCAAGTATCAGTTTCCCTACATGCGTTTCCCTGACATTTCTCTTGTGAAATAAACATACATCTTAAATGAAGATTTGTTGTTCGAAATGTACATATGTCGAACTGTTCTTGTAACAAAGAAAAATCGTGACAGATTACAGTGTTTGTGGTTACATTTCGTAATCCACATCACAAACAGAAAGTCGCACAGTACAGTTAAAAATCTGAACATAAAATACGATACTTACTTATGGCTGCGTTGCCTGAATCGGAAATAAAATCGTATCTTTGAACTGAATCTAAAAATCCATGGGTTAATTCATAGAAGTCATCTATCCCTTTTTCCAGAGGTGTCTTTTCTGGTATAGAGGTACCGTCCGAGGTCGTCCCCGAGCCTTGGGAATCAGCCCCCGGTGAAGCTGTGGTAGTAGTGTTTGAAGTAGCAGATCTCCCGATACACAAGCAAAGACACAAAGCTATTGTAAGTAAAGCCACATTTTTCTGTAATAACATTGTAAAGTCTGTTATTTTCTCCCTGATCTTAGCGAGTCCTCGTTATTCCCAGTGTAAATCTTTCGTTCAACGGGACTGAATCATTATCATTCTCTGTTGTCGCTATACTTTTCAGGTGAGTGTATGACCTTTGACCCCCGTTAAAGATCTTCCGGGATTTTGAATTATAGACTACGTCACACGTAGACTACGC
>JACSZP010036043.1:1849-23660 GCA_016161895.1 Pinna nobilis | reverse complement strand
TTTTTTTTTTTTCATGTTCTCCTATAAATAGTTTTCAGAACATATATCTTTGTTTTGAATAAATTGTAATATATTTCAAAGAATTATCGAAGTAAACTGTAAATTTCATTACAACTACATGTACATTGTACATTGTAGATCTAGCCTGGATTAAGAAGCACTCAGTCTACGAATCGTTCGCCTTTTTGCACTTAACGACCTCAATGGATTATGGGATACAATGACATCATCAATCATTTGCATATTCATAATAAATACGCCATCTTGGTAGTGAAAAGAAAAAGGCTACCAACTTAGAATCCGCTGTAATCAACAGTCATCTACAATTTTAGTTTTTTTCTTTGAGGATTTATCATTGTCTTTGAACATAACCCAGTAGAACGGACCGGTGTAAGTACACATATTTTCATTTTTTGCGTAGTTGTTCCATTTTGTTATAGACATCTCGG
This sequence comes from Pinna nobilis, assembly GCA_016161895.1. NCBI lineage: Eukaryota > Metazoa > Mollusca > Bivalvia > Pterioida > Pinnidae > Pinna > Pinna nobilis. The sequence goes on along the minus strand of JACSZP010036043.1, from coordinate 23,211 downwards.
AGCTGCATAGACGCGACCATTGGTATGCGTAGGTAACCTGAGTGCGTCCGTGTCATGGTAACAAAATTTTGACAAATTCGATTTTATGCAAAAGATTTTCGTGTACTCGGGTTATTATTGATGTTCGTCTTAACACCAATGAGCTAATTATTTTGGAAATAGTTCAATTTCCATTGAAAACTTGCTTAATTTTGGACAAAAACACTGAAGCGACCATGATGCATGCATAATCGTCATGTTTGAGCCGGTGGTGTAGAGGTAATTATTTACATGGAATTTATCCTTTATTTGGTCAGTCTAAAACAGAAAATCTTGCTTATTTTTGTTCTTCTATTACCATTTAACAGTAAGATTAACTCTGAATTGTACTAATCTTACAATTGAGGTCAATTTTCGACTGGTTTGTCATGATAATCAATGCCCAACCCTCCGTTCTTTCTTTTAATGAATGGATGGATGCTGATCAGTCAGTCTTCATGCATGTGGGAAGTAAGGAGGATGGTAGTCTGAGAGTCAAAGTAAACATATTATTTCATTCAAAACAAGTACAAACAAATCTACTTCCTCCTCCTGTGTATAAATGACTCGTTCTTTCCTCGCCATGTCTGTGTACTGTTTATTGATTTTTATTGGATGAAAACTTCTTTGTCTATTGGTAAGCCTACATGACAGAAAACATACAAGAAATGTGTAAGACTTTAAAGTAAACATTGGTAAATACCAGATAGAGTTTAGAAACAAGACTTTCTTTTTAGTGAAACTGCGTGTAGAAATCATGTTTTTAAATGAAAATAAGGATTGTCTCATAATTGTACAGTACATGTATTTATGTCTAATTAAGCTGAAAATCAGTTCCTGTTTCAATTTCTCCTTTGTCTGAGGTTAGACAAGTATATTGTAGGACTCCGCTAAAACTTTTGAAATTACTTAGTCTAGTGGGCAGTATACAGGTGAACCTCGTTATTAAGATTAGGCCTAACCAGGTGATTGATTGAAATTGGTCTGAATATTCTGATTAGTGAATTGGTCTTCCAGGTGAGGCTGAAATAGCCTAGAATAATGATGAACAGACATAAATTGATGTTCTGTTCAGCACGGTGATCTCCAAAGTGAGGTGGTCTTTAAGAAAGGTTCCAGAGTGTACTGTGTAATGTTTAGTGTCCATTGAACTTCATTGAAAGTTTTGGCAGAGCTGTTCCATATAGAAAAATAAAATACAAAAAGCATGAACAGCAATAGAATTAAAAGGAAAATGTATATAAAGATTGATTACATACATCACTTCAACTTTCAGTTTCATTTATAATTACACAAATATTTAAAGTTCAACTATTGTGAGTCATGCACATTAATGCTGATAAATTTTTGATAAGAGAATATGACACATGAAGCATTTCACATTGAATAATCGATCATTTATACTGATAAAACATGACAAGTTTTTATAGCTCCTTTGTAAAAATTATCTATCACCTCATTTTCAATATCTAGAAATTAAACATAAATGCTACATGTACATGTGCTGTCATTTGAAACCTAAATGTACATGACTGAGTACTGTAGCTTTGAATATCTATAATTTATGAATGCAAGTTTTGTATATTGTTTTCATGACTATTTATATCAGAATTGTGTGCAGCAGTATACAGAGTTGTTTTTAATTCTCAATCATTTCATGGACTATTAATCACATGTCAGACTATAATTAGACTATGATTTAGCACCTGACAGAAAATTTGTAATTTTGTAGTATTGATTTCATCGCCTGATGTTAAAGTGGAGTAGTTTATAATCTGCACAAAGATAAAAGAAATTACAGCTCATATTTGTCTTTTCATACTTCTTCAGTTCTTGAGTGACATGGTAATTTTAATTTATTTTCATCACTTTTTTTAATTGATTTTCTCAGTTTGTAATTACAAGGTATGTGTGGAAATTTGCTAAATTATATTCTGAAGGGATGTGTTCTTCATAGACACAAATTGCAACACAAAAATGCTTAAATCAAGAGTCATTCTCCATCTCCCTTTCGTCAAGATATTGTGTTGAAACTAATCAAAGTTTCATTGCTTATCCACAAGTAGTTAATATTAAGAGAAGGGGGGGGGGGGGGGGGGGGGGGNNGGGGGTTGTGGTGCTGTGGATACCTTTGCAACTGTCTATCTTGTTTTTCAAAAAAAAAACACCAATAAATTTGATTATATGCCATTGTAAACATAGTACAGTGCCACCTGTCTTGTGCAGGACCAAAATGCACCAAATCTGCCGTCATATAAATGCAGTTGTTGAATAAGACAGGTGGTCTCCCATTCTCAAGACAGGATTTATACAAAGGAGTATATAATTTAGAAAAGGATTTTCTGCATTATTTAGTGGTCTTTCAGGACAGGTGATATTTCAGGACAAGTTCCACTGTTTTTCTACTGGGAATGTTTTATGTATATCTAAGTTATTATCAGCGCTTTCAATATCTTTATTTTAGTATGTGAGGAATATTTGCATCATGTAGGCCTATAGGGTTGAGCTCCAAGGTTTGTGTACATTGTACATGCAACTTAAACCCTGGAAAGTAGCCAAATTTGGAATCTTCTTGAATTCTTAAATCTAAGTGTATTTTTCAGATTTTGTCATGAAGGCTATTGCGAGTGATATTTTTACATTCAAAGTACATATGGCAAATTTTTTTTAAAGATTTAGTTACAGTACTGTTGTGGACTGTTCTGATAGATTCACATATTAAATGTTGGTTCAAGCAGGTTTTACTGTACATGCACTGACTCTACCTGTAGTAAGATGAACATACTTGAAGATTATCAGCAAGTTGTGTTCTTAGAACAACATATAGCTCAATACTTGGTTTTGATATGAAGTTTATTAGTTACATGTCATTGTATAATAAAACTGATTTAGTTATTACATAATTATTCATCTTGATACAATCGTTTGCTTTGAACAGGTATGCTTTTAAATGCATTTTGGAAATGGTTTATTGAAGGTTTCATTGATCTAAAGTATTTTGGTAGTTTATAGCACTCTCTTTCAGGATATATGCATGTACCTATTTATGATCAAACGATGGATTTTCTTTAAAATTGCAAAGCAGCTGAAGTGTCTGTTCTTAATTAGGGATATTTTTATCTTTATTACAAAGCTTGGCTGCACTCATTTCTCTTAAGAGAGGTATAATTCATGATTTCCACAGATCTTTTGTGCTTTAGTTGCCATCACAACATTGAACAGTTTTATTTTATATACAGAATAGCTAATTTCACTTTAGCTGGCAGGTTGTTCAGCACCTGTTCAAGTTCAACTATGGCAGTATGGGATATCATTACAGTGATCATTCATATCAAATGTAGTCTCTTACTTTCATTTTATTTTTATTTTTTTTTTTTCGCTTTCAGTTTCCAACGGTTCGTTCATAGGGTACGCGCATAGAAATTCTTCAATGAGTGCACAGGCAAGATGTCCTCAATCTCGGGGCTAGGCGGAAAAGGTGACAAGTCAAACAAATTTAAGGCCGTGAACATAAATAGCTTCTTCCAAGGGAAAAGTGTACAGACTCCAAAAAATACAGCAGGTATGTGGTTATGATCCTGTAAGAAATTGAACATCTATAGCTTTTTTCTCACTGTTTTGGGAACATCACCCATGGCTCTGGAATATGGGACTTTTGTGGCATTTGGACAAACAAATTGGGATCTTTTGTGTATCACTTTGAAATCTGAAACACTTGTAAACATCTTTCAACGTTTTTGGTGAACATTGCAATATTAATAATCTAACAGCAATCTGAAATTTTGCAGTTTGGCAACACATTGCCAGAATTTTATTTCCATCTTCATGATTTTGAATTTCGAGCTGAAAATCTAGGAAAAAAGATATGATTTGGCTTTTGCTGTTGGGAACACGGCCCAATATCTGTTATACATTTGGCAGAAAACAATCTTGCTAACTAATGAAATAATGAGAACATTGTGATAATATCTGAATAATTTCCTGAATGTTATTTACATCCTTTGACAAGGAATTGTGTCATGAATGTTAAAGGGAAAGGAGGGAAATTAACTTGTAATTTGAAGTCTGAAGTATGATTAAAAAGAGATTTACATTTTCATTTTGTTTGGCGTTACATATGCTCATCAGATTTACTTCTTATTTTGCACCGACAGCACGTCAGCATGGGTTGCAAAGCTTGGGTAAAGTGGGAAATGTGCGGCGTATGCCGCCTCCGGCTCATTTACCAAGTCTGAAGAGTGAAAACAGTGGAAACGATCCGAACATCAATCTAGTACCAACAGGAGGATCAGGTATGCTGGATATCTATGTAGGGCCATTCTTTAACAAAAAATAGTTTGCTGTAATGTGACACAGAATTTTTACTTAGAGTGGGTATGTAGGAGTTGTCTTTAATTTTGAAACTGTAAACAAAACACATTGTGCTGTACAAAGTACTTATATATAAGCAATGTGAAAATAATTGATCCTGGTCTAAAAATATTTTGGGAATGGCCATAAGAAAAAAGGTGAGACGCAGGGTTTGGATGTGAATTGATCAGAATACAGCAAAACAATTCTTCATGTGCTTTTTAAAACCAAAAATTTCAGTAGGCCTATCACGTAAATAAACAGTATTGCATCCTTATAGCTCATGAACACCTATGCAAAGTAGTTATTTTTTTATGGTCAGGTAGAGGATTTTAAGGCTCAGTTGATAGAACAGCAGAAAAAAATACAAGTTCAAGTATATCATTTCAGAAGTTTCCATACTTGGCAAAAGTTAAGTTCTATATCATCTCAATGAATACTTAAATTTTGTAATGATCAATACATGTTTTCTCATGGTCACAATCTTTCTTAGGATGGGGCACGAAGGAAAAGGAACAGGAGAAGACAACTACTGCAGGACAGCAGCCATCGTCGCAGCCGCAGCAGGTTACTACAGCACCATCGGGGCAAACCGTCAACAAGGTAGGTTGACTGTTGTACATGCTCTGTATGTCTGGATTTGCACAACCAGAAATAAGCTTTCCTTGACTGTTTTTGTTTTGCTTTTGATTTTTTGGCCACATTGACAATTTTACAGCCATATGTAGGTGGCATAAGTTTATTTGTGGAGGAGAGAATCTGGTTTCAAATAACAAGGAAGAGACTAGTCACTACCAGCCCTCCCCATGTAGACTGGCAAACTTAATCACAGAATTAAATTAGGTTCCAGCAAAGCTCAAACCCTTGCTGACTAGAGGTGAGAGACCAAATTTTTTAAAGCGCAATGGTCTAACCAATCAGTCAAGCCCCCCCCCNNCCCCCCCCCCCCCCCCCTCTCCAATGCTTGACCTTTCCATTTTGATTGGAATTTACTAACCAGATAGGACAAATTTCATTGGCCCTTATAAAACAATTACTTGCCCATGTCACTTGTCCCTATAGAATATAGGCAATGCGGTGAATTTAACTAGATTAAAAATGAAATATTGGTGTATCTTTGTTCCCATAATTGATTTATGTATATTTCTTCAGTTGAAAAAGGTCCAGTTTTGTGATAGGTATAAGTTCTTAGTTGAAGTGTGACAGTCTGCATATTACTAAAGGGCTCTATGATTAATCCAGTTACGATTATTGATATCAAAGAAGCTATTTTTCTTTTGTTTGAAGATTTTGTTGTTCTTTCACATTGTAGATAAGTGTTGCTGGGGGCACTACAGCAGCAACACCGTCTGCAACAACTACAACCATAACAGCTACAGCAGGGGGCAAACCATCGTGGAGCAGTGTAGCTGTAGGGGAAGCAGTCACAAGGGGCAACGTTGTCGGTCATCAGTCACCATTATTTCAGGTAAGATCATATTCAGAAATATTTTAGTTTGAAATTTCAAACCCATACTTTTTTATGCCCCTGTAATCGCAGGCTTTTTTATGCCCCCATAATCAGACATTTGGGAGCGCATAATTTTGTCCTGTCCGTTTGCAAAAAACTTAAAGTTGTCATAGCTTTTGTTTGAATGATAGGGCTTATAGGCTTTAGGGCTTCATATTTCACATACATGTGTATTTCTTGTGACAAGACTTTTCAATGAGGACCAACATTTTTTACCTCAGAGTTTGACCTACTTAAAACAAAACCAAAAAAACTTGAACCATATCTTTTGAACTATAAGGGGTAGGCTTTCCACATATATATTCCTCATGACCAAAGTTTTCATTTGATACCGGGACTTTTGACCTATTTTGAGTGATTTTTAATTTTTAAAAATCTTTACCTTGGATTATTATTTCGTTTGAAGTATGCTGCAAAATTGCTTTGCTGTTGTATGGGGACCTCTGTTTCACAAGTTTTTCTTTAGTATGTAGCTTGGATTGCTACCATAAATGTTGTATATTGTTAGTACCAAATAATTCAAGCAGTTGAGACTTGCACATTTTTGATCAGCTTTAAAGGCTTTTTTGTAGGTGTAAATTTGACTGATTGTAAAATACTATCACTTTATTTTCCTCATTTGGGAGTTTTTCTTGTGTATAAATAAATTCATGTGTCCTGGGCTTTTGTTCGTGGAGGGGGAAGCAACAGATAAATATTTGTACCAATACTTCACACAGCTAAGTAAATAATATCAAAGATTGTAATTGAAATGAAACATTTCCAAGTCCAAGATACTTCTTCCAAGGATTTCTGGTGCAGATGTATTCGTATTGACTTTGAAGACATATTGTTTTATTTGTAACTTTTTTTGGTACTAGCAGTAGAAATTAAATAATTGCAGGGAAAAAATTACTTGCAGGAGGAATTCCCTACATTGAAATCAGCTGGAGAAGAAAAGCCAAAAGAGGGAAAGAAAGAAGAGGGTGGAAAAGATACCCAGTATGGACCAGGGCCAAGTTTGCGACCTCAAAGTGAGTCTTCATAGATAATATATAGATAATGTTAAAAGTGCCTCAATGTCATATGTCCCAGAGGGTGTTGGTATATCAAAGATCCCTTACTGTTTGATGGTCTTAAGTGCTGAGTATAGGCCAAATCTGATGCTTTTCACTGACATTTGACGATTTCTCTCTACAAGTGAAAGATTTTTGAATCCTAATACATGTACTTTCTGTTCACCAAACCTTCGTTTGTAGTAGTGGGGAAAGAAATTTGAACCGTTAAAGCACTAGTCAGTTTTAGGGTTCCTAGTGAATTGGATACAGTTCAAGATTTATTTAGGTGCATAAATTTGAATTCATTATGCAATGTATACAAATTTTCAGATGTCGCGAGTTGGCGGGAAGGCGGTGGACGTGGCGCCATGCAACAGCAGCAAGCCAAGCCAGAAACACCATCATCACCACCCAGTTCCACCTCACCAGGCCAGACAGAAACACAACAGAATGGCCCCCCGACGTCCGGTGGTCAGAGCGAGATCCCTGCCCAGCCACCCCGCCCAGGATCTGGTCCACCTCAACAGGGTGCACCAATGCCTATGGGACCACCTATGGCTATCCCACCACAGTATAGGATGATTCCACCAACTTATGTAAGTAGAGAGAAATTGGCTAAAAATATGGAACTCCATCTCCTTAATATGAAAACTACGATCATAAAATCTCTTTATCTTATGATTTGAAATTAACATTGGTTGGTTTAATGTGTTTATTTTTCAAACTAATTATACTTTTATTTTGCAGATGTATGGGCGTTTTCCACCAGGATATCCCCCTAACTACCAGGGAATGCCAAGGCACCCATATCCATATGATCAAAGGTGAGTCTATTATTAGGATTATTCTGCAGTAAACCAAGTCTTTACTACATACTGTAAATCCAGTTTTATTCGCAGGAATTTTATTTTCGCGTAATTACGCGAGAACACTTACTCGCCAAAATAAAGTTCTCGCTAAATATACTGACGGCCTGGTATTAACATTCATCCAACAACACAAATTTTAAACATAAATGCACACTCGCGAAAATATAGTATCGCGCATAATTGCATGACCTTTGATTCACTAATCATTAATTTCCGCAAAAATTTCTGGATTTACAGTAGATCTAATCTTGTTATTTAAAAGTTTTACACTTAATTAAAGAACTGAGCATTGTTTATCTGGCTTTACCCTTCATGTTTTCTGTCCATTTAATATCATACTAACAGTAGAATGAAAGACTGAATACAGGTAAACTTATTCATTATGAACCATGGCAGTTGTAATTAGCAATGTATTGCAATGTAAGCTCTTATTAAGCAGTTTATCATTCATCCAGAATGTTTTCCTGATGAGGGCTCCAATTCATGCTGTGGACTAACTAGCTTTTCCTGCCCTTTAGATGAGACAAGTGAAAAGTGAGGTTCTGTTTCACAGTGGGTATCAGTACTATGTTAAAAACCCTCACTGCTCAGTGGCTGTAAGTGGTCCTCATAAGTGGAAGATAATTTCATATGGAAATTAAACAAAAATATAACCAACCCTTTGAGTTGGTTGAGTTGGATGGTCAAGGGTTTGAAGGAAGTCATTTATCTATAACTTTTTAGTTTCAGTTGTATTTTAATTTTCTATATTAAAAAAGAAAAAGAGATTGGATCATTCAGTAATGTGAGAGTATTTCTGATTTAAGATTCAGACATCCTCCACCAATGCAGTCCCAGAGGCAGATGGGCGGTGAAGGAGAGGATTTCAAGAGACCAGCTATTATATCTGAAAAGGATCTGAAGGACTTTGACAGTATTATGAGGTTGGATCAGGGTGACGAGGGCTGGGCAGGTGCTCAAGGAGAAATTGATTACTCGTAAGTTTATGCTTTGAAGCCGAGTTTTGCATTGCTGAGAGACCATTAATATCATATAACTTATGGAAAAAGAAGTTCTGTGATATCTTGACAAAAAGTGTTTTGAGAAAAATGATTTTCAAGGCTACCTGTGCTCAGTAAACATATTTCCATGACTGAAGGGATGGTCTTAAAAAACAGGTTTAACTGTATCTGTGAAGTAATGTTAGTACTAAACTTTGAACTTTGTTGTTTTGAATCTATCTAGGCCTATAAGTTTGGTAACCTAAAAGTTAAGTATCTAAAAGTGTTGAAATAGATGACAATTCATATTTTATCTTTTAAATATTTTTCGATTTTCTGTATCATTATGGAAAAATTTGGTTTAACAAATTATTGTTACATAAGTAAGATTCTTCAGGTGTAAGTGGCTGATGACCAATTGTTATTTTGTTTTCAGAGAAAAATTGGTATTCAGTGATGACGAAGATGATGAAAAGGGAGGGTGAGTATACACTATAGACACTTGGAGTTTTTATAAGTTAAAAGTTAGGTCCTTGTTATAGTCTCAGCTCAAAGTAAATCTGATTGCTCAGGACCCAGTTGCACAATATAATTTAATCCGTAGTTAAATTGAACTGTGAACTTACACAGATGGTTAAATTTGTGGTTGTTGTAACTCTTCAATAAAATTTTGATTAGTTAACTCGTAATTAACTCACTAAACAATTCTGCAATAGCGTTAAACCATATAGATAGCAAATTACGAGCTAAAATTTAAACTTGTAATTAGTGGCTAACTACAAGTTAATTTAACATTGCATTGTGCAACTGGGTCCTGTTGACTAAATACATCAGTCAGTAATTTAGGAACAGAAATGACAAATACACAGGTAAATTGCATGTCTTCTTTTGATCATGTGCTAATTCATTTGCATGTTTTACAGCAGATAAACTTAGATGGATTGAGGATATTAACCGCAATTCATTCAACAGTTATTCTTTTTTTTTCTGTCAATGTTTTGTTAATTGACCAAACCTGAACTGTAGGTTAGAAGAATAATCACTGTATCAAAGATTGATAAAAAAGATGTATGCCCAGTTTAAAAAGGAGCTAAGTCTCTAAGCCAAATGATGAATTGAATAATTCATAATGTGTTTTGTAATGCTATGCTGACAAAACTCATCACCTACCGAACTGATGGCTGTTGCACATATTATTGAATTGATGTCAAATTTAGTTTCATTTGAGAAAGTTTATTCACATTTTTCATGACTTCCATAGCAATATTTCAGTTTAATCTGGGTACATGTACAATTTTGGTCTTATCCTGTTTTTTTTTTAGTTGCCCTTTACTACTTTTTCTTAAAGCATTGTTAAGTCGTGTACCAAATACTGTTTTCTCTGCTATCAAGCTCTCATAACAGTTTTCTAGACTTTACCTTGTAGAGTTTGTATAAACACTCCTTTACATATAGGTGTGTCTTGTGTGTATTATGTATGTAACCATACATTTTATTCGTCACTTAGTTTTTGTCAGAGAGTAGGACTTCATTGACATGTTAGAATAGGGCATTTCTGAGATCCGGAATGGTTCTGCAACTACAATGCACCTGATCAAGTGCCTGCCAAATATTCTAGACACTTTCTTAGCGGCAAATACGAAATGAATCATGGTAGGGGAGATATGTGAAATAATGTTTTAAAGTAAGCATTGGTAAGTGGTGCTAGGCTACATAAAAGATTCGAGGAAGAGAAAATAAGCCATATAAATATTTTTTATTGATATATATCACAGAACACGTTCGTACTCATATGGTCTTTTTCTTGAACACCAGTGCACCTCCGATTTCACGATCTTTTAAGGAATCTCCCTCCTCTGACTCCAAATAAATATTGGAGGCGGCTTCTGTAAGTCTACTTAAGTCTGTTTTATTGAAAAAAAAGCTATTTGGAAGCCTTGTTGAATTAAAAAGTCCTGTAATTCAACACCTGTTTTTGAAGCGAGAGCTTGATTTGCCATTTTGTCCAAATGTGCCTAGAATTTTGTCGCATGGTGATGGAAGTCACATGATCGATAAAAAAGGTCTGTAACAGTATCTTGGAAAGGACCGGCGGTAATCAGTAAATCCAAATCTAGTTTCCATTTGGTAAACATAGTAATGTAGGATATTCTGTGGTAGTCAAGAAACAACGAGTCCGGAAATGTATTGGGATTAAGACCCCCCTCTACTCAATGGGCACTAAGCGAACACCATGGAAAAATGTGTAGCTATTCACCAGCATTGTGATGTTACTAGAGAATGATTGGCTGTAACACAACAGTGAAAGAAACAAACCAGACTTGATTAATTGATGTCAGATTTATACCAAAGCAAAAGATACATGAATGTACAGTTTTACCTGTTTAAGGGACAGTTCAAGGGAAGTAGTATTTAGGACACATGAGACAGTTAGCCATTAACCCTTTAGCATTCAAATCGGCCAAACCCGGTCGTAAAAAAACACGCCGTATTTGTTCAATCAGGCCAAACCCGACCAATAGCAAGTTGTGATTTTTCGTTGCTTAGTGATATTTAATAAGAATATTTTACAGAAAATTGAAATAAAAATTAGTTACATACATTATTTCAAAGGTTTAGCTTGAAAACTAAGAAAAATATGAAATATAAAGCATAAATAGTGTANNAAATAAGGCCTCTATTGTGTTTACACTGGTGAATGCTAAAGGGTTAAATTGAGTAGGTTGCATAGACAGGTTAGACTTTTGATAGTCATCAAGTTGATGGATCCTGTAAACTGTTTGTAGATATTATTCTTAAAATTATCAGTTCTAGTGTTTAAAAGTATAAAGTGCCATATGATATAATGAGAAATTACTCTTAGCATGTAAATGCTATGTTGACAAAACTCATCACCTACCAAACTGATGGCTGAATTGCATAACCTTACTAAAAATGTATCTCAGGGTATTTGGGTATGTATTGAGCTGGACTTGAAGTTCTTGTCCACCAAAGACCTCAGTTAATAGCTAGTTGGCCTATACTTATAAAAAGATAAATTAGAATGATAATTGATAAAGAATAGACACCAGGCGAATGAAACAGGTAAAAGAATAGAAACCACCCTTATATTGTGTTGAAGCGGTCCATTATGGTCTGCAGTGTTTGTATGTAATTTTTTCATCAATTTTTTTTTTAACACAGCAAGTAATCAGTAACCAGTTAAATTGTTCACATTGTCAAGCTCTCTTGTAATTGCTTTCACATTTTGTTTACAGGAAAATGCATTCAAGGCAAGAGAAAAACAGAGCAAAGGCAAGTGAATATAAGGAAAATAGAGATGAGAATATGGAAAGAGATGATATGTCCAAGGTATAGCAGTATCAACTGCTCTCTGCTATTATGCCAGATCTTAACGCTTTTCACAGTATACGCTTATCATGATAAGTGCAACATGGCTTTTCCTTTCTGCTTGGGGATGCTGAAATAGCTTATTTCCTGTCAAGACAGTTTCCACAATTCTTTGTATCATTCTGTCCACTATGTTCATCATCTCCACCGATTATTGTCTGTCTTGATGGAATTCAATAGGACATAGCTGCATGATAGTAACTCTGTATATAATGCAGATAGGTGATGATGCCCTTAAATTTGTTAATATGACAAGTAATGTACCAGGCTGGGCACCCTTAAACTTGAGGGTTTACTTAAATATTGAATTTTCTATACTTCAGCATCTCTGCCAATCAGAACACTGTATATGCTGGAGTTGAGAAAAATCTCAAACTTAAGTAATTTCTCAAATTTTATGGTTCACAGTCCCAGTGTTGGAAAAGAATTTTTGATGATTACAAATTAAGCCTTCCACCTTATTAAGTAATTGTACACTGCTTTTAAATGGCACTTGTAATTGCTTTTATACAAATATAGGGAAAGAATCTCCCTGTATGTATGAAATATATTGGTGTTGGGGAAATTCTGCTGTAGCAAAAGTTTTTCTTGCTCCTGTGAATGAAATGTCAATCTCTTTATAAATCTCCTACCTGATCCTCTTGGCTAGAATTGCATGGAATTGACTCGACTTGTCCTATATTTGATCTGGTTATTGATGAATATTAATCTGAATACGGTACAACAAAACCTTTATTCTTGTAGCAAGGTTGCAGGGCCCTAGGATATTCTCGGGGTTTTTTTTTTTCAGCTTTAATTTGCCATTGTATGGTGAAGGATTGATGGATATATTGACTGGCTTGGGATATGTTTTACAACTTGATGATGTTTTGCAACTTGATGCTCTCTAATTAATGAGCCTTAAATGTTAAATTAACTAGTAGAAATACTGTTGTTTATTAAATTTTTAGCCATGGGAATAATTAATCATTTTTTAATACATGTACATGTATTATTCAATGCTTTACCAAAGAGATTTTTTTTTCAAGAGTTTTTGATATACAGATATTTATATGCCATGAACTTGAGAACATCTTATTGAGTGAAAATGTTTGACAGAGTCTTATGTTTCATTGATTTTGTACTTATAGGGTGAGCGTGGTCCACCCCAGTTACGTGAAGCTTGGGCTGGACCTATACCACCACAGTACAGAGGGCGTCCACCAATGCCTATGGATGGGGTAAGTAATGAGTACATTATTTCCATAGGGATATTTGTGGTTTTTGTTCACTACACCTGTTAGTCACTCTTGTTTTCAACTATCTTGTACTCGGCATACTGTAGAAGATCTACATATATTTTTGATATTACTCCAACAGGGATTTCAATAAGTTTCTGGGTAGAAGGAAAATCTGCAAAAGTAGGCAGAATTAGAGAATTAGATATCGTTCATTTTTTCGTTAAAGCTTGTCTATTTGTAGAAAAAGTAGCCGGTGTAAATGAGAGAGAAGGTTGGCAATTTTACCCCTACTGACTTCCGATAGAAACCCTGCTCCAATTGTTTTTATTTTACAGTGCTGTATAATTAATATATTGGTAGCTGATATGAGATTAGTGATTCATAAAAAAAAAAAAGAAAATACTTTTTAGAAAAATTCTGGTAGTCTGTCTCATAAATCATATTCTTCTATTCAGAGATGGCAGATGCCTCCATTTGACTACATGGGTCCTCCACCAAGAGGTCCTTTTCCCCAGTATAGGGGTCCTCCACCCCTGAATCAGCGCCCAGCTGCGCCATACCCATCCCCATCCCCACAAATGACCCCACCACAGCCTCCCCAGAGTCCACAAAGTCCCAGCACAAGCATCAGTCCAAGTGTGACCCCCAAGAAAGGTGGAGATGAGGAGGAGGAACACTGGCGGGAGAAGAGACAACAGAGAACCGAAGAGATGTCTACAGCAATACTGAAAGCACGGCAGAGGAGAGAGGAAGAGGAGAAGAAACTCGACGCTGAGAGGAAGGCTGCTGCTGCTGAGAAACTGAGACAGTTGGACGAAAGAAGCAAAAAGAAATCTAATACCAGGGTAAATATTTCGATGATAGTCAAAGATAAGAGCAGGAAGGAAAGGTGTCTGGCCTTCACTGTCCACAAAATGAGATAGAAACAACACTAAGGTCCCATGCCGCAGTAGATGTTTGAAAGAATCTTCACTGCTCAATGGTAAAAGAGCAAAGGCCAGATTTGTGTGTCTTGACTGGCATTTAGTGTTGTGTTCATATAAGTGAAATATACTTGAGTGGGGTGTCAAACAACAATACAGGAGTGAAAGGATAAGTTTCATTACAAGTAAAAATGTGATGGGCGGGTAGATACTTTGAACTTGTAGATATAAGTACTTCAATAAGTTATGTATCTGATTCAAAATTATAGATTCTTAATGGTTGTAATATGCCGATAATACCATCCACTAGTAGGGTTATGCTACATTTTGTACTGGTTGAAATGTTCACCTCTGTCACAGGATTTTATGTAAAGTATGTTGTATTACAGGAAAGAGGTGAATCAGAATCTGACTCTAGATCTGAGGGACGATCAGAGGGAAGGACCAGTAGAACTCCCAGTGAGAGTAGTGAAAAGGACATGAGAGATAGATCTTACAGCAAGGAGCAACACAAAAGTGAAAATGTAAATATTCCAGACTATTTAATTTACTTTTCCATTTACGCTGAAGAAATTGTCAAATTTGATGACATCATGATACAAAGCACCTTCGTCAAACCTCTGACAAATATCAAAAATGCATTGTGATGTCACTTAAACTGACAAATTTTTGGAGAGTGCAAGGGGTTAAGGGGGGCACCTTGCTTCTCTACACAGAAACTTTCATACTTTCCGTATGAAGACAACATTTAAATTCTTTGTTCGTCTTCATTTATATGCAAAGGTTCCTTGAAAGTGAAAATAATCTTGGAGTCAATTGTCATAATCAGCGTGGAAGTTTTAGAAATATAATCTTTGTTTTCTATGCGGTATTAAACTTTGATTTTGAAGAAGAATGATTATTTTTCTAACAATGTGCATTGTGAGCAGTCTTATAGGAGGACTTGACTGAATTCTTGTGCATATAAAACAACATATTTATAGATAGATGATGATGTGATAAAGCTACAACATATACTAACAACAGTATATCTGTATTTCAGAAGAGTGGTTCTAGGTCAGTGCCACCACGTTTCCAGAAGCAACAGGGAGACCATCCTCCTGCACCAATGAGACAATCAAGTCAAGGCACTCCCACATCTCCACAGCCTCAGCAACCCCAGCCACATCCTGCACAGATGAGGCCTGGTCAGGGTCCACCACCACCATGGGCTTTCTGGCCTGGTATGCCCATGCCACCTTACGCATTTGGTCGTCCACCTTTGGACATGCAAGGTGAGTTCATGGATTCTGGGAAATTTTCATATCCAAAATTCATTTGTTTGGGGGACTTTTTTTTTCTATTTATTACCATCTCTTATGATTCTAAGAAAACCATTCCTTATGACATTGGAAAACTACATTACATATCTTTGATTTCTGTTGCTATAGATGTGTTGATTTTTGTAGCTATAGATGTGAATTCTGTGTATAGATTTTCTTTATATGTTTATAGCCTACCTTTTGCATTGTTGTTATTGAGTTGGACTTTTAACAACAACAGTAAATAAGTAATTTAAAGTTGTTGCAACAGAGTTTCATACCACTCCTAACATTATTGTATCATGTCTTGAGTCTACATAAAGCAAATGTAGTGGTAATGTTTCTATTTAGGATGGTTGAATTGGAAAGCTAATGTAAAACCAGTTTATGTGGCATGGATAAAAAAATGACAAAGACAGATGACAGATGTTAATTTTGTTACAGGGATGCCGATATATCCTACAATGAGACGAAGGAATGATAGCCATGGGTCAGGCACAGACAGTCAAGATAATGAGGGCAGTCGTCCGGAGAGTTACGAAAGGGATCCCAGACAGTTTTACCCTCCTATGCATCCACACCCAAGCCAGTTTGACAGTCGTGGTGCACCTCCATTCTTTGATCAGAGAATGTATCAGGAGTATGAAAAGTATCAAATGGACTTTGACAGAAGGTAAGAAAAAAGTTTTTTATTTACCCACTACCCCTTTTCTTTTTTCGGATAATAGGGAGACATAGTTTTCTCTCACCCTGGACAGAATAATCCCCCTCTACTGGTTCTGAGATATCTCTGTCTTGCCCCCCGAGTGCTTGTCTCGAACCCCCTGACGTCAAATGTCATATACTTTACCTACTTTTAGCACATTTGAATGCAGTGTTGCTCATATATTTCTGACTTTAAAAATACATTATTTGACGGTGAGAGAAAAAAAAAATCAATCACCAGCTTGTACAGAGACAGAGAAATCCCACCCTCATATCAAATATTTGCAACATCCACGACTTGGTAAGCCTCGTCATGAAATGAGATTTCTCCGTCTCAGTACAAAGTGGTGATAGATTCTATTTGTCTTTTCTTTTTTCTAAAGTGGAAATGGAGAGCTTGAGGATTTTAAGACATTTGGGCTCATTTTTCATCCTAATACAAGTAGAAATTTTAATAAATCACATTTAGTTCATCATACGATTAGAGTGTGCAGCTGCTAAAATAAAAAGAATGTGCATGTATTATCTAGATATCCTGGGTTGATAACTCAACAACAACAAAAAATAACAGCCTTGTAGTTTTACTTCCTTTTCAAAATGTTTATATCATACAGAGCTAAAGATTCATGAAGTATATTTGACCGACCTATTTCCAATCTAATTTGCACACTCTCTTTACACAAGGAATGTTTTATACTGATGTAAATATTAGGTGTAGAATACATAAAAACCTTACAGCTATTTGTGAATATATTCTAGAGATAGAAATTGATTGATAAAGATTTCCATTGGTCATTTTTAGGGAACATGAAAGACGGGAGAAAGAAAGAGATCACAAACTGGACCGTAGCTTCGATGATGAAAGAGATAATGATAGAGATGACTTTAAATTCTCGAAGGAAGAGAAACGAGCCCCACGTCTCCAGAAAGACCCATTTGATGACACCCCTGATGATAGAGGGGATCGATGGACTCCGTCTCCAAAGTAAGATCTGATTGAGGATCTGTGGTTGAGTGCTTATCTTTAAATTAAAGGTCTTGGATTCAAACAGGCTTCTCCTATTTGTATGATCTAGTAAAACCAGGTCCTGTGTCTCTGTAGGTGTAGGTACATTAAAGATCTCTCACTGCCTAGTGGCCCTAAATAGTGTGCATAGGTCAAAATTTGAAGCCTACACTGGCATTTGGTGAAGTGAAGGATTCTTGTTTGGACTTCAAAGAACAACATAATATGTTACAAAAAATTGCTTCTCTCTAAAGTTAAGAAGAGTCTACAGATAAAAATTTGTTATCTTAAAATCATGGAAAACATATTAAGTAAAGAAGCATATCTAAATATTTTGTTGATAAGCAAAGAAAATTCAGAATGACTTAAATCAAATGGTGTGCACGTATATCTAGACAGATGTGTGTAAATGTTTCTATAAGACAAATTTTTCTTTTGTAGGGAGTTAAAGAAAGATGACCGGCAAAAGCGAGAAGAAAAAAGAGAGGAGCGGTATAAAGATGATTTCAGAGAAAAGCAGGAACGGAGGGATGACAGACGTGACGATATGTACGAGGACAGGAAAAGTCATCTCGACGATAGGAAAGAGGAGCATCATGATGACCGGAGAGAAAAGAAGCGTGATATGAAGGATGGAGGCGAGAGGAGGGAACCCCACTGGAGCCAGTCCCAGTATGACGACCATTCCTCACAGAAAGGATACAGCAGTAAAGAGAGAGACTACAGAAGAACAGCCTGGTCCACTGATGACGGAAGTAGGCCATTTGGAAGTGAGTGGCGTTGAGTCGTTTTGTAATGTCATTCTATTTACTCTCATGTATAACTTGAACAAAAATAAAATACAGTAGAGTCTGGCTATAATGAATTGGCTTAAAGTGAATTCAGTGCTATAACTTAGAAGAATAAAATCTCCGAAAAGAATTCCTGTTTTTCTATGTATGTAGAAAATTCTGATGCATAAAACAAAGGGCGTCTATAACGAAGTCAAGCGTCAATCCCCTTGGACTTTGTTATAGACTAACTCTATTGTAGCTTGGAATTTTAGCTCCCTGGAACAAAAGTCCATAGAATTAATGCCATACACCAGGGTAGTTTGTTGATGGCGACATCGGCAGATAAAAATTTAATCTGGGATATGACATTTATTCTGTCACCTCTTCGTCATTGTTAGTATTTGAAAGAGTGTTCAAAAGTTTATTTCATACTTATGATCACTAGGATGACCAAACTTGCAATGTTGCAAAAAAAGGAAGAAAAATCGAAGTATATCACACCAGTGAGAGCTTGATTATCTTTGATCTCTCTTTTCACTTGATGTAGAGAAAGCTTGTGGTGCAAGGGAAGTAGATATGATTGTATCAAATAATTTGATGATTTTGTACAAATGACATCTGTATTTATAGCCTCCATTTCATTACAGAACGGGAACACCCTAGTTGTCCGCCTCCAATAACTCCACAGCAGTCCCAACAGAGTCTCCCACCCAGACCTGGAAACTTCATATCCCTGAAGAGACCTCTACCTAACCACTCTGACAGAAAGTCTGAAACACCAAAGGATATGTCCCCACTGGACAAAAGTGACAGTAAAAAATCGGCAAGCAAGGTAAGAATTGTCTATTTTACAAACTGCAGGGATGAGAATTTTCCTCTGATAGGAGGAATTCCTCCTTGTCCTAGATTTTGATGCAAAATTAAGTCTTTATATTCACCATTAAGCTCCTAAAAAGGAATCAATTTCCTCCGTTTTGACTGTAGTGGAATCTTATCCCAGTAACAGATATGAAGACAAGTTAGTCTGATAGGCAATTTTTCAAAGAGTAAAGATGTGGAACTTTCATGTATCATGTCCAGTAGTAAATACTTGACTGTGTAATTGAGTTTCATAATGTAAATAATAGGGATGAAAGTAATGCATCAACATATATACATGTATTTGGCCACTCAGACCAAGGCAGACTGTCTAGACTAGCCTAGTAATAAGAGTATTGGTCTCTTGCATGGCGGACCCAGGTTCAAACCTTGAACACAATAATCCACGCCCTGATTGTTGCTACAGTCACTGATTGCCACTACAGTCAAAGCTAGTAGTGGTTGTTTTGCTAAGAGCTTGGAACTCTTAAGTGAATGTTGCAGGTCAGATGGATCAGCCCACTTAATACTGAGACCCCTTGTCACAGTGGGTGTTGCCATGTCAAAGACCCCTCACTGTTAAATGGCTATGAATGCCAAGTATGGGCCAAAATTTGAAGCCATTTGCTGACATACATACCAGTAATAGCTATGTGGTACTACTATGCTACGTGGGCCTAGAGAGAACACACTGAATTGGTTTATTAAGTTTGTGTAGTTCACTGTGTCTTTGCTTTATTTCAGGATTCCCAGAAGGATGTGAAGCCCAAGGAGATCAAAACTCCTGAAAGCCGAGCTGAGAAATATGAAAAAGAAGATAGCAGGTATGTCATTCTTTTGTTTTCTTCTTCTTTAACCTTTTCACCCCTAAGTATCAAAATGGTATGCTCTTTTCTGTTGTTTTTGATTGGTGTATTATAGTCTGTAGAGTTGAAAGGGTTAAACCTTAATTTTTAGTCCGGAGTTGAAGGAGATTTTGATGAGGCAAAGTATGACATTGCTGCTTCTCAATGGGCATTCAAACTTGTAAATGGAATTGATCTCAAAATTTGGTTGTAGATTTCGAAAACCATTCTTTAATTTGGCTATCTTTACAGGTCCAAGCAGAAAGAGGACCAAAGGGGAGATAAGTCAGATGAGCAAGATAGACCCCAAAAGAGCAGAGAGGAGAAGAAAGACAAGGAGGACAGACTGGCTACTATGGGAGAGAAGCCATCTGCCTGGGACAAGCCTCTCAGAGATGAACATAAAGAAGATAAGCATTACAAAGATGATAAGAACAAGGATAGAAATCAGCCTCCGCTGAAGAAGAAACGAGAAGAGTACTCACAGGAGAGATATGATAACAGAAAAATGTCATCTCGAGGGCGTGAGTATGTACGCGGGAGAGGCAGAAGTCTTGGGAGAGGTAGTAGAGGAGGGTTCAATTCTAGAGGAGGAAGAGGCGGTAGCAGGGAATATCGAAGCTATGAGAGAGGTCGACAAAGTGGTCCTAGACCAGACAAAGGACGCGGTCATTTTGGTCAGTGGTCAGATAGTTATAATGACGATCAGGACTTTCCTGTGTTAAAGGATGATGGCCCACGAAGGGAAAAAAATGAGGAAACTGATGAATCAATTGACAGTATTGAAGAATCATCGAACGAGAGGGCGTCAGAGCCCCGGGAATTACAACAGTACAAATCAAAGGAGGTCAAAGACAGACGTGACAGTAAAGAGAAAAGACCAAACCCGTGGGATAAAATGAGAACTTACGATAATAGTAAGTCTGAAAGCAAAGACAACAAGTCTGATTACCGTGACAACAAATCAGACTACAGAGACAGACCAAAGAATGATGGGTATGACAACAGATATGACAGGCGACAAGATGACCGGCGACAAGATGACCGGCGACAAGACGACAGGCGACAAGATGACAGGCGACAAGACGACAGAAGTGTATTCATGCGAGGAGAACCATCAAGGAGAGGGAGAGGTAAGTGTAATAGATACAGGTATTCTCTGGAGTTTTAGCACATCTTTCACAGGAAGTGGAAGCCTATGCTATCACTCCTCCATTAGAACTTATTTTGGCATTGGCATCCACACTAAGTGAATTGTGAATTCTTAATTGTGATAACTAGGATGGCCAAACTTGTACACATGAATGCATTATGGTGAAAGATACAGCCCATTGCACATATTTTCTGCTTAAGTGGACATAGTAGGAATACTTTTACAACAATGTTAGAACAAACATGTAGTAGTTGGGTTGGCAATTTTAAAATACCTTTTATTTTCCTGCCTCTGTTTTGGTGAATTTGGCCAATCTCTATTATGATACTTATGATACTTGAGGATTTGTGGTAAGGCACTATAAAAAATGTCTAGGGATAGAGATCAGAAATGTGGGTCAACATTCCTGAGTGGTTAATGTGAT
>JACSZP010036039.1:0-11794 GCA_016161895.1 Pinna nobilis | reverse complement strand
GCCTTGCGCAACTGGCGTGACTGTGTTGCCTTCGACAGATTGTCTGTGTCGGGATACTGGCGGCGATATGTTGCCTTGGGCGGCTGACAAAGATGCAACTGGTGTGGATATGTTTCCTTCGGCAACAGGCGTTGAGTTATGTTCCGCCATAGGCATCAAAGCATCAGTTACAGGGGTACCTCTTCCGATCACCACTGCTTGCGGTTTTTCAACCTGAAATAAAAACACCATTCAATGAACTGATCTTAATGAAACAATCACACTGAGAAATTAAACGTAAAATTTCAGAAAAAAACCAATAATATTTGCCATGAATTGTTGTTACATATTCATCTTCCTTGTATTAATAATAAAAATCGATACTTATATCGCTTTTTACGATACGGTGCTGAGGCTTCCGGAGGGCAATAGACCTGTGTTTTCACGAAGTCAAACAATCTAGTCAGCTTTGTATACACTGTGAAACATAATATTCCAATGGTATCTTACCATGTTAATTGTTTTGAAAACCGTTCATGAATGTTGTTCTTGTTCTATAACTTTAAATGTCTAAGTTTTGCGATAAGTGCAGGTACTCTTACCCGAACAACTCGGAAACACTGTGACAGTGAATGAACGTGTATTACAAACTTCGATCTGTGAAAAACCTAACAAATTTCCAATGTACATATATTGTACATGTATTGTGTGCATTATTTATTTATTTATATCTAAGTTCAATTATTATCAATTGAATTATGAGGGCAACAGCTCTAAAATGTAGTTACAATAAACCAATGTCCTTAATTTTTTTCTTCAAACGGGTTGCAGTAAATGTACAGGAGCTCAAATGTTACAGATTCACTCAAATGTTACAAATTTATCAACGAAAAAAAAACCCACTAAAATTGTCCATAAATTGACGATGTTTTGGTCAAAAGATCATTTGTAGTGAGGCTCCCCTCCTCATAGTCATCCCATAGTTTGAAAACCTGTCGCTGGATTTTCCCATAGACATGTCTATTGTCGCGGCGGTACAAGTTGTCCTGTACAAGTTGAACTTGTATGGTGACAAATTCTGCTTCTTGTCGCAGCAAGGGGACCAATGAATAAAATCCCAATGCTGCTCCATTGGCTCTTTTGTTTATTCGTCGATGTAACCTGAAAATGTAAAACAAAGAATTAAAGCAAGGTTTCATGTTAAGATCAATTTCTAGTGAAAGAATCGCAATGTTTCTTTACAAATACAGTCTAACCTACCTGAGCGACCCACTAGCACTGAATTAAAGGAAAACCTGTCATATTTGACCTAAATGTATGGTTCCCAAAGTGACTAGTAGGTTTGACGACCTTTTTTAAAATTTTGATTTGTATATTACTATATTAACAGAGGTCAACCTGTATGTAGCAAAATTATTCCATAAGTTAGGTCACTTGTTAAAATATAATCATTTAGCAAAGAAGTCAAGAAATAAAAGGGAGATGATTCACAATATATATGTAATAATGCCTATTAATTGGATAGCATATTTCAACTCATGTAAATTATCAAAAAACATGTCACAGACTGGTAAACGTTAC
This sequence comes from Pinna nobilis, assembly GCA_016161895.1. Taxonomy (NCBI): domain Eukaryota; kingdom Metazoa; phylum Mollusca; class Bivalvia; order Pterioida; family Pinnidae; genus Pinna; species Pinna nobilis. The sequence continues at coordinate 10,234 of JACSZP010036039.1, read as the reverse complement.
TTGGCTAATAAAATTATTCATTGGCTAAAAAAGTCTCGGTTGACAAATTTTCTGAGTCCAGGGTTAGCTCTGATATTAAATTTTTATTCTTGTCTCACAGGAATGAGTTTCAAGTTCATCAAGTGTATTGTTTTTAAAAGTAATAATATTTTTTTCATAATAGTACCTGGTTTCACGTGAACCAAAATGTTTAAGACATTGGTAGGATGACCAGATTCAATTTCATTGCAACTTAATTGTATATGTGGAACAAATTCCTTGTGACAGTTCTAATTATAGACTGTATACAAACCTTTGCAATCATTATTTGTGCGAATCTTGAGTTTTAAGACTGAGATGGATTGTGGGGTAAACACTGTGAATCTAAACCACGCATCCTCCATATAGCTGACCAACTGCATTAATGGAATGGAATTTGCCGTCTCTTTCAAGCATTTGAACGAGGTTTCCATATGTTGATGGGAGAGAAAGGGGATTGCCATCAATTTTCTGATATATCTGAACACAGACTGTCGTTGGTGTTAATAGATTACTGAAATTGCGATTCGGAACAATTTCCTACATTCTGAATTTTATATCAGTTCTGTATTTTTTTCGTTTTGGTCAATATGCATTCTGTAAGAAACGTCAGTCAGTTGTATTAAAGATGTCGAACATGTGAACACGATGTTGTCAAGTCTGTCAAGGTTTTTTTTGAAGTCCTGTGTATTTTAGGGCAGGACAGTCAACATGATGGCAGCGAACGTTAAGTAATGAACCCGCCCAACCGATCTGATGTGTTGTCACAGAGAATTTCAGCTGTTAATGACTAGAAAAAGTCGTTTTTCTCCTCTACTTTTGGGTCCACGTGAGTAGAATTTATCTTACAATGGCGACCAATTTTGCCGCTTCGTTACGATTGCCCTCACAGTTAGATGTGAACTCTGGAAACATATCTGAAATGTCAAACGATGGAAGCGTGAGGAACAGAATTATTTATCAGCCTCTGGTGCAGGTGAAAAGGAGGAGAACGTGCAAACTGCTATACTTTTATATTGTGCAGCTCCCCATGTCCTGGAGATTTATGACCAAATGATATGGGAGAATGAAGATGATAAAAATGATCCGTCTAAGGTATTAGATGCGCTTGAACGATACCGCAATCCCCGTGATAATGAGGTGATAGAAACACATAGATTTTGGAACCTACCCTATCAAGAGCTATTTGATAAATTTTTGACAGAGCTTAAATCTAAAGTGAATGCCTGTAATTTCCAAGAAAAGGAAAGGATGATAAGGGATAAGATAGTATTTTCGGTAACTGGAAAATTACAAGAGTTGTTACTGAGGGAGGACAAACTCACATTAGAGAAAGCCATAAAAGTATGTCGTGCGTTTGAACAGTCAAACAAACAAGTCTAGGAGATAAGGGACATTAACCCCCAGCCAAATTCAAAGGTGAATAAGGTGGTCAAAGGTTTCGCCGCGAAACATGAAACACTTGGTGACAAACAAGTCCAGAAGAATCGTGCACGTGATTTCCATAAGGGAAAGGACCAGAGTGTACATTTTGTGGTTATTATCACGTAAAACAAAAAGAGAAATGCCCAGCCTGGGGTGCGACATGTCATAACTGCAAGAAGAAAAATCATTTTAAGAAGATGTGCAAAAAAGTGCATGCTATCTCGCAGTCATGTGATGCAGATAAAGGTGATGAGGCATGGTTTATGTCCATAAATACTGATAAGGATAGGATTCATGCATCTTTATTAGTGAATGACTATTCTGTGAAATTCCAAATAGATAGTGCAGCAGATGTAAACACCATATGCCAGAAGCATGCGAGAAAGGAACAAGTTAACTCCACACGAATTAAGTTGAACATGTGGAATAAGACCAATGTGAAACCCCTTGGTGAATGTACCCTAAAGGTCACTAATCCTCGTACGTCAGTTGATTATGATGTTACATTTATTGTGGTACCGAATGGGTTGACAAACCTTCTTGGTCTCAAGACAATACAGGAGCTTGGATTTATCACTGTGAATAACAACTGTTTTATTTCTAATGTCACAAAGTCATGTGAATTAGGTGATCTAGGGGAGGCAACTTTTCGTGTCGACGAAAACATTCCGCCCAAGATTCTGTCATGCAGAAAACTACCAATAGCGATACAATCTGCAGTAAAGGAGGAACTTGACAGTCTACAGAGCAGAGGTTTTCTTGTACCCGTTACTGAACCGACAAAGTGGGTCAGTCAGATGGCTGTCGTTCACAAGTCTAATTGTAATACAGGTCGCTGTTTCCTCACTTTCAGATTCGATTACTATCTCTCTCCTCCGGCTTCTAGATGTCTCTAATATATCGGAAATCTATGAAAAAAAGGTTGTTGAATGAATACATTTTTTATTAATATGGTGAGAGGAAAATTAAGAAAGTACACATGAATTAACATTTGATAGAAGTTTACAAAATATTTAACGCTAATATGATTCCTTAAGCAGTGACAAATAATATCTTTATAAATTTTGTTTCAAAATGGTAACAAAAAAACAATGGGATATTAAGAATGAAATTGCACATTGCTTTTACTAAAAGGCATAACACTTAAGAAAAAGGTATGACTGTGCCATACTCTATTGCTCTAAATTCAACACTTTTGGTGTTAATATAATCAATTTTCATTAGTCTGACACCCTTATGCTATGAAAAATATTAATCACAAATTAATGGTAACTTTGAGTTGCAATTATCATTCTAAAAAACTTGATTTTAATAAAGTTTCAATAACTGTACTGTAACTGAAGACGATTGCTTTCAAATTGAACCAACAATTAAAAAAAAATGTCAGCTTGCTGTAACATGGTCAGCTTGCTAAAACCACTGGAACTGAAGACTTTAGTTTATGTCCCAGTTCCAATAAATAGAAATAAACATCAAGAAAAAACAATTTGATACAAAAAATAACAATTCTGGTAGGGAAAACAACAAAATAAGTGGGGCCTCCGTGGCAGAGTGGTTAGCATGTTTGACTGCGAATCAGAAGATCCGGGTTTGAGCCATATCAGCACCACTCCACAGTTGGGCGTCCCTGTCCTTCGGATGAGACAGTTAAAACTGAGGCCCCGTGTCAGAGTACGTGTTGGCACGTTAAATAACCCTCCCTGCTCTTTGGCCAGCAGTGCTGAGCAAAGGCAAAATTTGTAGCCCTTTACCGACATATGGTGAAGTCTCCATATGACTGAAAGATTTTTGAGTGGGACGTTAAACAACTATACCATACCATACCAACAAAATAATTAAAAGCATTCGGTTTACTTTTATGTTGTTGTTGCGTTGTTGTTTAACATCCCACTCAAGGTTTACTTATATTTAAAATTAAGTTATGTTACAGCAAACTACTTATCTTTTTAAAGGATCATTTTTACTTGTGTGTTAACCATATTGAGACAAGAAAGTAGTAAAAATAGATACTTTGGAAACTTTCCCTTTCATACATAGTCTGCTCCCCTCTTTTGCAGCAAGGCATTCTGCAACCGTTCATATTGGTGAATTATAAAATTTGTCTTCTGCCTCCTCATCATGCGGAAAAGGACCGGTTTCAAATATCTAAAAGGAAAGCGATATTGATATGAAAGATTAGGAAAACTATTGCAAAGTAAACAGTGATTTAGAATTAATATATATATTGAAAGACCAGAGTTTTGAGATACCACACTTAAGAAATCATGAATAAAACTGGTCATGAAAGATCTCTGGTCTTGAAATATAATATAAGTATGGAAAATTGGATGGTCTATCAAATTTATATATAAAGGGGGGCATATGTTTAAATGAAATATTGTTAAATCGAAGTAAAGCAACAAAAGAAGTTACATATTTGCTTTAAATGTTGTATGAGACATGAGTCGCCCTTAAGTAAACCAATAGAGCTATTACGGTAAAAAAATTTCTGTCAAAATTGCCTAAAAAATTTAAGTTGGGATTTTTCTGACTTCTTGATTTAAAAAAAATAGCCTTGGATAATATAATAATATGATTTTGAGAAAGCATGCATTACGGGAAGTTTTGGGTTGTACAGTGACCAGTTGCAGTATTATTTCGCAGGCAGTTTTCTGCGCTATAGTAATAAAGGGTTAAGTAAGATCAATTTGGAAATTTGAGGACTCAGATTGGGAAGAAAGGATACTATTTTGTTTTTGGAATGGGACCAAATTTCGGCCCCAACACAGCCATATTTTGGGTCAGATTAGAGTTTGTCTGTCTGTCTATCCGTCTAGACATTTTCGGCAATAACACAAATAATTATGGCGGGATTTTCGCCAAACGTGGTAGGATGCATCATTGTGTGAACCGTTCTCAGGTGTGTGAAAATATTGCCATTCTGACAATATTTGGCAGAGTTATGCTCCTTTATTTCCAAAATAGTTGAATTTCACTCAAAATGCTAGATCTTTTTATTTTTGCCTCAATTCCTTTCAATTTTTTTACAGTCTACAAATATAAAGGGTTTTATGTAACTTTTCAACTTTTCATAGAAATAGAGTCAGCACCTACTTTCCTCTTTATTGTTACATTTTCGTGTGGCCGCAACTAGTCCCAAGTTTTTGACACAGTTTGATTAGCAATTCACCATGTGTTATTTATATTATAAGAAGATGTGCATATTGTAATATCAAGTTGTTACGAATATGTTTCGCAGAGTTACACCCCTTTGTTTCCAAAATAGTGGAATTTCACACAAAATGTGAGAAGTTTTTTTACTTTTGCCTCAATTTCTTTCAATTTTTTTTTTATATTATCATAAGAAGCAATGCTGACCCCTTTCCCTGTTTGTTAGCGACGAGCGTATCATGTGTTTCAAGGCACTCGTTTGTTCATTATTATTCCAAATTTGAATGATTTGTATGACAAAGTTTGTCTTATTTTTTAACCAAGTGCAAATATTTATGTAAGGGAAACGGTTTCAAGGAATTGTGTTAGCACATTTAATATTGAATGAATAACCCCAGTAAACAGAAATAGGATATGGAATTTGGTTGGTTTATACATAGAATATTCTTCATGGACCCCCCAACATGGCCGACAATGGAAAATTACTCCAAGAAAATTGATGCTATTGGAATTTATCTATAAATACTAGCCACAACTATATGAATGAAAAGATTGTTGGGTGTGTTGTTAGGTAAAAACAAAGCACTTACTATTGTTGAATCGTTGAGATAGATAGCATCTCCCTCGGCGACATTTTTTACGAGATTTTTTTTTCCTCAAAATCTTTGAATTTCTTTGCATGTTTGTCATTATAGAACATCTGAACAACTGTGTTCGTGAGGGATCCAATTACCGACGTTACGTAAACGTCAGTGTTGTTCCTTTTTCTAATGGAAGGTTTTTCCAAGATCTTTATTTTTAATGTCAACTTTGAATCCATCTACAAAAAAGGATAGTAAAAATGTCAAATTTCTTTTCATTTTTATGTAGTGTTGAGTTACCAATTGAGATTGGTGTAAAGATAAGAGTGCAAAAACAATCAACAAAATCAATTCATATTTTTCACTCTTGTTTTGTTATAGTTTCAACAAAGTTTTCTTTTGAAGAACTAGAAGAAATAATGTCCAGTGTCTGGTTTGTGCATGGCAAGAAAAATCTTTCATGGTTACCGATTTAGATTACTCATCTGAACAGGACATCATACAATAAAGCAGTTGGAGATTCAGAGGTATATACTGTTTATTGTTTTTTAGCCCCCCCCCCCCCCCCTATCATATTGATGGTGAGTATATCAAATCACCCTTGACCATCGCCCGTCTTTAAAAAACTCCTGTCATCGCTGTTTCTCAGAAACTACTGAAGGGCCCTTTCTCAAACTTTGCATGGAGGGTTCCCCATGGGGTCTAGTGTTTATGTCACATTTTGTCACTGATTCAAAAAGAATTGGTGTCCCAAAGGGGGAACTGAAAAGTCAATCCTATTATCACTATTTCTGAGAAAGTTATGAAAGGACCTTAATCCAAATTTGCATGGAGGTTACTGTTTGGATCTAGTTTTGAATGCCACATTTTGGAACTAATCCATAGGGGGAACTTGGGTTTTAAGATGTCAATCCTGATATCACTTTTTCTGAGAGAGAGAGTAAGTAATAAAGGGGTCTTTATCCAAATTGGCATTGAGGTTCCCCCTCAGATTCTTGTTTTGCATACTCACTTTTGGAACTGATCAAAAGAATTGAAGCCCCAATGTCAATCCTATTATCACTGTAAATTTCTGAGAAAATAATGTAGGGATCTTCGTCAAATTTTGCATGCATATATACTCAATAGGTACTTGGGGCTGGAATTAATCCTGATATGTAACTCTTCTAGAGATATAATGATGTATACCGACACAAGTATTTAAGATAAACATTTTAAAAAAAATTATTTTATATATAATTTAATGATAATATATCTAAACAATCACTCTTGTGTGAGCTTTAGGAAAATTCCAGGTAGTTTAACTGTTTTTTTTTTTTAAAGGAATCCAGAAAATATCAACTTTTTCTATTTGTCTCCCAAAATGCCTTCAAACATAAAATTTCTTTTCAAATATCTGCAGGAATACACAGAGTACAAATTTAATGTCTCTTCAAATTAATAAAAAAATGTTCTTTTTTTCTGGTTACTTTTTCTCGATTACCTCTGTATATGTGCAGTATATAAACATTGTCATTTATCGGTATACTTATACAAGTATATCATAAACATTAAGGCAGTTATCATATTTTCTAAAAATGTTAAAAATGGTTAAAATGGAAAAAGAAAACTAGACAAATAAAATAAAATAACGATTACATATATTGCTTATTTTCATTTGTCAGAGAAAAATGTTTTTCATGACATTACATCGTAAACGCTACATCTCACAGAAAAATACATGCATTTTCATAATCTCTGTCAACTGGTGTATAATGTTTTCCTTTTTTAAAAAAATGGACATTTCTTCATAACATAGATAACGATTAAATATATTTTCAAACTTTGCTCTAGTTTTGAAACGTGATTTTTTTTTATTGGATATCAAGATTGCCTTTCAAATATTTCATAACCTTGCATACTTCACACCTATTATCATGAGCATGAATTGAGTGCACTACATAAACACTTTGATTCTTTCCGTTATTTGGGATCTGCAAATTGGACAGGACATCAAAAGGTTAGCACAGACCATGCAAGTTTTTAGATGTCCACAGGGAACCAGTACACAATTTACTTTTTTCTCCATACACACTGTACACTCCAAATCTGAAATATAAAAATAAAGTAGCAAGTAAAGAACATGTACCATAAGGGATGTTGATTATTTCCCGCTTCTGTGTGAAGTTTAAATATCTCACACCATATATACTTTTAATCTAACATGAAGACCACGCTGCCGTCAGCATCACTGCAACAACGGGGACGCCGAGGTGTGGTGAATTGGGTTTAACATCAGCTTAGGCCATTTCCGTCCATTGATACTAGTATTTGTGGTAGTCTCGAAAGTGTAAAATTTAATCAATCATAGACCTTAATTCACTTTCTTTCCGTTTGGGAAAGGGCTACAGATCTTTACTGACTGACTACTATACCACAGGGGTCTGCTTTCTAAAAATAAAAAACAATCACCCTCACTCTATACATATATTATAATATATGTATAGAGTGAGGGTGAATTTTTTTTTAGTTTTAGAAAGCAGACCCCCGTGTACTCACCGATCAGTTCACTGCATTACCTTGCATTAATGCAGAGTTTTAGCTGGGAAGCAACAAATACAGTTTTTGAAAATATTAGAAATTAAAATTGATTTTTGACCAGTGTGTGAATTAAAGCGATGGAAACTCGACTACCTATTCAGATTGTGCTCAGTGTTACTATTTTTGATCAGATTTTACCTTTCTGTGAAGTTATTTCAGATCTTTTACTACATTAATCAGTGACCCCATCATCTCCATCTTTTCTTTATGCATCTCTTGTAGTCTTTTCCAGTCATCTTTTTGATCGCCCACAAAGGATTTGAAATCAATGATATGAATATGTTCAATAATGAACAATTTCCTTGTTGGTGTTTGTACTTCTTGGTTTTTTGGCAGATGGGGGATTAGAAGAACTAGTATCACTACTACTGTCGCTATTCTCTGCACCTTCATTAGACACCTTTCTTTTTTCAGATGTTTGAGACGATGACATGACAAATTCCGGGGTTAAGGTTGGATCATTTTCAAATATTTCATCCAACTCATTTTCAAACTCGTATGTCTTGCGGCCAATTCCAGATTTCTTGTTGTTATCTTTCACCCCCTTGTAGGCCCTAGTCAATGATTTCCAACGCCCTGACACCTGCTCAGGTGTAAATGTGTAGCCATATGTAGATAGTTCAGATGAAATTTTATCCCACATATTTTTTTTTCCTCATTTTGCCCTTGCTTACTGACTTTTCCTGGGTTTTGTACAATTCTATAATCAGCTTTGTTTCAGCAGTGCCCCATGATGCACAGGAAGTGTGTTTAGTTGAACATGAATCCATGCTTGTACCTGTGGCTGGTTTATTTGCTGCAGAATTTCTAACACAGTCATGATCTGTGAACAGCTTGCGGTCTTGGAAGTAACCAGAGCAGCTTTCACACTGGAAAAATGTATAATTCTCATCGTCAAAATGGTCGTCGCTGACAAGTGCAAAATTGGAATCTTCTGAAACAAATAACAGATGCACTTTGCATGAATACTAAAAAAAAAAAAAAAACACAAGATAAACAAGAGTGAAGTCTCTCTTAGAATTTAATTTCTAAAGTCCCCAATTTGTAGATATTTTTCCCAAATCCATCCCGACTTAATGCTTAAACATTAGTAACTATGAAAAATGTGGTGGGAGTAATGGGTTTATAGTCCCATCATTGAGGGGTTTTAGTGGTGGAGGGATACCCGAGTGGATCAACCGACCTTTGACAAGTAACTGACTGGGCTTGAAAACCCAATTCGGATTAATTGCCCTGAGCAGCTGAAATTAACCCTCGTTTAAAGCCTCGTTAATATTTTAATCAGCTGTTGCGAGATTTTCAGACACCCTTTCAGAGCCAAAACTTAAAAAAAAAAAAAAAAAATAGGTTCAAGACAACAGTTCTAAAATAATTCAGCTAGAAAATTTAATGTGCTTCCTTTCTAACTATTCTTCTCGGAGTTTCGAAGATGTCGTTTTGATTTTTTTTTTTGATTTGCATAATAAAATGTAATTTTTAAAAAATCTGTTATTTTTTCAAAATTCATTTTATTATGGCTCTTTTTATACATGCCGCAGAGTCTTACATACTTGATGACAACAACGACCAATCAAACGTCGCGTCTTGAGATTGCACTATACATATCTCTTATCTCGGAACATTTACATTAATTTCTTAAAACGACGTCATCACGATCCAATTAAACTACTTCTTCAGTCATTTCGCAATCCAGTCTGAGCATCTCGGGGGTAACGCCTCCCGTATGACGCAGCTCTAGATCAATCATATTAACAGTTCGACATATTTCACAACAACATTACATCATCTTGGAGGACTGCCACTCCCTCCATAGGTAACACTTACGTAGTAACGGACCAATCAAAATAGATCAACTTATTTCATAATGACAATCTATCTTCTCGGAACCATTATATAATAATACACAACAAAAGACTAATTTTATTTCATTGTTTATATCCAATGATGTCATAATTATGTAAATGAAGGCAAAACACGTCATGTTCTATTTATATAATCTACTTCATTAATTATGTAAATAATGGGGAAAACCCATGATGACGTCATGTTTTATTTATAGAACCCGAATAGTAACCCACATGCTGCTTGCAATGTCTGGGTAGATTTATTAATGCATTGATCACTTGTAACTTACTGGCCTTTAAAGGTTCCTGTGGTACTCGAGGGACTGCCATGCAGCCAGGACTGTATTTCCAAAGAGAAATGTGATAATTTTCTTTTTTTCTATAATTTTTCAATAATGATTGCTCACTTTCTGATTCAGCACTTATGTCAGCACCCAACTGAGTCTCTGTGTCCGCAGTCTCAAACAGTGTCCCTGTGTCATATGTTTCCTCTGACTCTTGATCACTAAATAGTGATTGTGATGCCTAATGAGTAATGTTGTTGTATTGTTGTTTAACGTCCCGCTCAAGAATATTTCACTCATATAGAGACGTCACCGTGTGCCGGTGAAGGACGACAAATTTTGCCTATGCTCG
>JACSZP010036015.1:0-11929 GCA_016161895.1 Pinna nobilis | reverse complement strand
AATGGATTATGGTTGTAGTGGGCACTGTAATCAAATTTAAGATCTCATTGACACTTTCTTCGCTATCTACCTACTGCAATATGTTGCAGCATGTCATTGTATAAAAAAAATTGACTACCTACCTCCCTTACGTCATTGCGTCGTTTTCTCGAAATCTTACACTTAATGAAAATAACTTACATAGAAATAATAATAATAATAATAATAATGATAATTATGATTATAATAATAATAAAAATCAGAATAATAATCAAAGTAAAAGGCAAAGATAAAGAAAGCAATAAAAATAACAAAAGCATCGATAATTCTAATAATATTACAGATTGAAATGATAAGATGCATCATGGTTTGTGTTGACAATTATTGCAATAAATATAGAGCAAATATAATAGTGACATTAATTACGTCGGCAGCTAAAAGGCGAGGTCGAAAATGTCAAATCTGCTTGACAAGTAATGGTATCGTCTGTGCAGTGTGAGCACAGGAATCCGGCTAGGCAGGTAAGTGTCCTGTTGTCTCCAACTGCACGTCCCCCTGAAGCGACCTCTCCATTTACAATCTCCTGAGGTTCCGGGCACTGTGATTCAACTACAAAAAAAAAAAATAAATAAATAAAAAAAATAAAACATCGCTTATGACAAATGTCATGTGAAAGGAATAGCCATATGCAGTATTAATGTGTAATCAGAATTCGAAATTCAGAAAAACCGCGCTGTTTTCTTTTAATTTAAGAAGCAGCCTCGGGCGTTCGGTTCAGGTTTTGGTTCAGGTTACCCGATTTACACCTTCCCGCATTTGCAACAGATTCATTGTGCAGCTGAGGTTTTATCGCAATCCACCTCTCAATATTGGAATACACATCATGACCGAAAGATGTTTATTTTTAAGTTACCGCCTGAGATGGCCTTGTTTTTCTTCTCTCTCTCTCTCTCTCTCGTTTTTTAATTCTTTTTTGTTGTATTACATAGACCGTGTACAGAATTCCACATGGAAACTGGCAACGTTTTCTATTTTATCTACCTGGGTTATAGCGAGGCTTTAACAAGTACTGACTGTATATGAGAGACCAGAGAATTTGAAGCATGGCGCATTAACCATTCTTTCAAGGAGCTTCATCCACAGATACCTGATTCAATCGTAAACATAATCAAATGAAGGGAAACAACAAGTGTACTTTGTACGATAGCCTGTAATACCACAAAGGTTGCATGTCTAGTCAATTTATCATTTGATGACACATATTGTCTGGTTGCGTGTACTTTGAATAAAAGAGAAAAAAATGCAGACACGAAAATCGATCGAATGCCGCGCGGGATTTTATTTCAATGATTTATTTTTTCAAACAAATGCAGTTTTAGGAAATATAAGTAAATTAATTATTTTCGCTTCTAATACTTGCCATCACATGAAAACAAAATGTCTATTTCGAATAACCCGTCGCTTAAGCAGGTAATCCTAGGATCGCCGTTTGGAATGGCGTTGTCATTGCATCTGTAGATCAAGCTTGGTCCATCGATGAGTGAACCTTCAACGACAGCGTTGTTAATCGAAGGAGGTTCACCACAGTCAGCTGGTAATGAAAAGAAATGTATGTCAAGAAAATTCCGGTGGTCCAATGTTTAGTGTCGTCGACTTTGGATCGAGAGGTTTGGTATTCGAGCCTAATCCACAGTACGGTTTGTCGCCCTTGTCTTTTAAATGAGACTGTAAAGGCCGATGTCCAGTGCTACAGTAGGTGTCGGCACGTTAAAGAACCCTCCCTGCTCTACGGCCATAAGTGCCGAACAAAGGCCAAATCTGTCCATCTGCACTGACACATTGTGACGTCTCCATATATAAGTGAAACATTCTTTAATGGGACTATGAACAAAAAATTGACCAAGCAACACATTGTGTCTTTTGTTATTTTTGGCTTACGGCTGCAAAAAAAAAAAAAACAACAAACAAACAACAACAACAAAACCAACAACCAAACAAAAAAAACAACATACTTGACTGGTTTAAATATTTCCGTCAATACATTTCGCATGACATTAGTTATAAATAAGATCTATTTTCTTTTTCAAATGTATGTACATGAAAATGAATAATGTCATGTTATAACGTGAAACTGGTTGATTTTCGGAATACACCAGGTATTTCTTGAACGTATCAAAAGGAACGCATCTGAAAAGCTAGTGGGCATTGTAAAATTAATCCTTCGAATATCTTTGAAATTTTAGCCTGAAGTTTAAACTCGTACAAACTTTAAAGGACAAAAAATGTAGACGAGGCGACAAGCCCAAATACACAGAATACTACAGTAATGCATTACCAGTTTTACACTATGAAGTCGATGTTTGCGGCACAGCTTGGGGTGGTTGTCTTTTCTAGCCCTTCTGATGAGGTAGTAAAACGAGGCTTACATTTAATAGAAGATATCGACAAAGTAAAAAGTCAACATTGCTACATAGCATAGAGTGCCATGCATAACCGTTTACCATAATCACAAGTGATTCCGGAAGGACCAGTGGATTTGTTGGTAAAACTTATTTACAACAGAGCTAATGGATCTTTTTAATGAAATATTTCCACAAGTAGCAATACTTTGCAAACTTGTATATTCGTTCCTACCCACTCTGATTGATGATTGTTAAGCTAATACTGATAATCCTTTCTCACTTTCTGGTTGATTTCCAAATCTTAGAAATATGATGATAAATGAATATTCAATTTAGTATGAATATGATTTCTTTAGATAATAATAATAATAATAATAATAATAATAATAATAATAATAGCAGTAGTAGTTAATATTATTATTGTTATTAATATTATAAAAATATAAATAATAAAAATAAATAGTAAAAAAGATTATAATAATAATAGTTCTTTTACAAGATAAACGAAAGTGTTGATTTAAATTATGACGGTAGTGGCAGCGGAGACAATAGTACATATACTTATAATAATAACAATGCTGATTCATGGTGACCGTCAATATAAACTATAATATGACAATAATAAATGATTATAATTACGTCGGCATGAAAAACGCGATATCGAAAATCTCAAATTTCCTTGACAAGTAATGATGTTTTCTGAGCAGTGTGAACACAGGAAGCCACTCCGGCAGTTCAGTTCCCTTTTGTCCCCAACTTCAACTCCGTCTCCAGAAATAAATCCATTTGCAATCCTACTAGGTTCAGGACATTGTTCTTTTTCTATGGGAACAAAGAAAAGCAAGCTGTTTGACAAAAATTGAACATGAACTGTTGTACTGTATTATGAAAATTAGGAAACATTTTTTCTCATTACAAGGACTAGTTAACAATTAAACTTATAACAAATTTAATCTTAAATTCACGGATCTTTACTTTTTGAGTATTTGATTAGTTTTAACAAACAATTAACTTATAGTCACTTGCCTTCACAGGTAAATGCTTCGATCTGGTAAGTCCCATCATTTTTGCATGTGATGTACGGATTACCAACCCCAACGAAGTCGTCTAGGCACACGTAGTTTAGATGAGGGCTGTCGATCAATGAGCCATTGACTATCGCATTTGCAAGTGCTGGGACTTGTCCACAATCAGCTTAAAATTGATTGGTAAAATTGTATGTTTGGAATGTTGTACTGGCAGATACAAGAATGGATCAATGATAATGAACCAAGAAAGAAATCACAAGTGGAAATCTATAGAAGTTCTTGTAAATACAGTATAACCTGCCTTAAATTAAAGGACTACCCGAATATTGTGATCTAAAATGTTCTTTTCAAAATGACCTTTTTATGTAGATCACTTGCATCAAGATACCACCTGTTATATGTGACCATTTTTCGCACATAGTCTTCAACCGGTTGAGATATTCCAAAGGGGGCCTTAACGGTCACCTGAGTAATACATTTGGTTGAAATTGGAATCCTATAGTAACCCTATGGAAACGTTACATCCAGGATAAAGCCAAAAATTACCCCAGGGCCGTTTCTACAACAAACTCGAATCTGCACCTCAAAAGGATGCTGTATTTCAGAAATCAGCTCACTTGGTCTTGTACAGAAAAGATTTTTTAAATGGGAAAATTTGAACCTTTTTGGCTCTAGAACGGAACATTTTTGGACCCTGGTGGGTGGTTTGAACAAACATGAGTCTGCATTATCCAATGTTCATCTCTGGCTAATTCGGTTGAAAAAACCTTGAGAAGAAGTTCAAAATGTCCCAGCAAACCAAAGCCCATGGCGGCCATCATGGATTTTGCATAGAACCGAAATGTAACAACACTTGTGTGGGACCTTGTATAGAACACATGTACCAAGCTTGGGAAGAATCCATTCAGAGGTTCTTGAAAAGTTCAAAATGACGCAGCTGATCAGAGGCATGGCGGCAATCTTTGATTCCGCATGGCCCGGAAAAGTAACAACACTTGTGTGGCACCTTGTGTAGAACATCTGCGCCAAGATTTGGCCTGGTCATTTCATTGGTTCTTGGGAAGAAATTTAAATTTCTCAGCAAACCAGAGACCATGGCGGCCACTTTGGATTCCCATGGCCCCGAAAAGTAAGAACACTTGTGTGGGACCTTGTGTAGAAAATCCGTACCAAGTTTGGGCCTAATCGATTCAGTGGTTCTTGAAAAGAAGTTAAAAATGTCTCAACCAATCAGAGGCCATGGCGGCAATCTTGGATTTCGCATGGCCCCTAAAAATTATAACACTTATGTTGAACTTTATATACAACATCTGTACCAAGTTTGGGCAGAATCCATTCAGAGGTTCTTGAAAAGTTCAAAATGTCTCAACAAATCAGAGGCCATGGCGACCATCTTGGATTTCGCATGGCCCCGAAAAGTAACAAGACTTGTGTGGGACATTGTGTTGAACATCTGTGCCAAGCTTTAACATGATCCAATCAGTGGCTCTTGGGAAGACGTTTAAAATGTCTCAACCAATCAGAGGCCGCGGCGGCCATCTTGGATTTCGAATGGCCCCGAAAAATTAAAACACGTGGAACTTTGAAAAAAAAACATCTGTACCAAGTATGGACAGAATCCATTCAGAGGTTCTTGAGAAGTTCGAAATGTTTCAACTAATCAGAGGCCATGGCGCCAATCTTGGATTTTGCTTGGCCCCGAAAAGTAACAACACCTATGTGGGACCTTGTGTAGATTATCTGTATCAAGTTTCAGTAGAATCCAGTCAGTGGCTCTTGAGAAGAAGTTCAAAATGTCTCAGCAAATGAGAGACCATGTGTAGAACATCTGCACCAGGATTGGGTATGATCAACTCAGAAGTTCAAAATGTGAAAAGTTAACGGACTACGCACGACGAATATGAAAAACGATCGTAAAAGGTCAACATGAGCAAAGCTCGGGTGACCATCAGACTTAAAAGTAAGGAATGTAATAATATGAATTTAGGCATTGCCTATGGCAAAACGCAGCTGTAATCCTGTATTTTGAATGAAAGCATTGAAAATTGTTAGTACATAGATACATTGAAGACGGTAACTGGACAAGTCGACCCATTACGAACTCGGCCCATAGCAAAGTCGGACCATTGCAAGGTCGGACCATAACATTATCGGCTCATATATGGGATTACTGTAAAAACAAAGCTTTATAATTCATCTATTATCGCAATACTGAACCTAATTCTAAACGAATTCGGGGGAAGGGGCGTGGATACGTGAATTAAAGTACCAGGTACCGAGGGAAACAATTTTTGCTGTGCCGATTTTTATAAATACCTACCTCTGACAACATGTACAGTTGAAATCATTTTGCGCAGGCTTTTCCCCCCCGTTTTTTATATCTGCATTTGTTCACGATTTATTGTAAGTCAGCCTTCACATGAAAATCGAAATAAAAATGTTACGTACAGTCGTATTTCAACATTCCTATTACGTTTTCATAGATATAGATTTAACTTTTATAATTTAATTCTTTTTTTTTGATTTTTAAAAATTTTCTTTTATTCAATATATAATTAGGTATACATTACATATATGTGTCGATAGGCCGAGTTTGCAATAGGCCTATTTTGAGAGGTCCGAGTTTGTAATGGTCCGATTTTGCTATAGTCCGAGTTTGCTATAGTCCGAGTTGACCCAAAATCATTAAAGACAAGCAGACAGAAGGGAAGACAAAAAATAGATAGATACTAAGATTGAATTGTTGTTTGATTCTCAGTTCACTTATATGGAGAAGTCTCGGTTTAACCATAAATAGCAGCGAAACCCAAACGGTTGAAATGGCAATCCTTTGAAACCTAAATCTTCAAAGTTTCAAATAAATTGGACAATTTTGAAATTTCAACCAATCAGAAGCCTCGGTTTTCCCATAAATAGCAGTGAATACAAAACGGTTGAAATCGCAATCCCTTGAAACCCATTAATGCCAAGCTTCGAATGAATTGGACAATTTTGAAATTTTAACTAATCAGGAGCCTGGGTTTGCCTATGAATAGCAGCAAAACCCATGCAGTTCATATCACAATCCTTTGAAACCCATAAATACCAATTTTCATTAAAATCAAACAATTTTGAAATTTCGACCAATCAGAAGCCTCGGTTTACCCACAAATAGCAGCGAAACCGAAACGGTTGAAATGGCAATCCTTTGAAACCTAAAACTATAAAGTTTCAAATAAATTGGACAATTTTGAAATTTCAGCCAATCAGAAGCCTCGGTTTTCCCATATATAGCAGTGAATACCAAACGGTTGAAATCGCAATCACTTAAAACCCATTAATACCAAGTTTCAAATGAATTGGACAATTTTGAAATTTCGACCAATCAGGAGCCTCGGTTTGCCCATAAATAGCAGCAAAACCCATGCAGTTCATATCACAATCCTTTGAAACCCCAAAAAACCAATCTTCATCAAAATCAAACAATATTGAAATTTCGACCAATCAGAAGGCTCGGTTTTCCCATAAATAGCAGCGAAACCCAAACGGTTGAAATGGCAATCCTTTGAAACCTAAATCTTCAAAGTTTCAAATAAATTGGACAATTTTGAAATCTTAACCAATCAGAAGCCTCGGTTTTCCAATAAATAGCAGTGAATACAAAACGGTTGAAATCGCAATCCCTTGAAACCCATTAATGCCAAGCTTCGAATGAATTGGACAATTTTGAAATTTTAACCAATCAGGAGCCTGGGTTTGCCTATGAATAGCAGCAAAACCCATGCAGTTCATATCACAATCCTTTGAAACCCATAAATACCAATTTTCATTAAAATCAAACAATTTTGAAATTTCGACCAATCAGAAGCCTCGGTTTTCCCACAAATAGCAGCGAAACCGAAACGGTTGAAATGGCAATCATTTGAAACCTAAAACTATAAAGTTTCAAATAAATTGGACAATTTTGAAATTTCAGCCAATCAGAAGCCTCGGTTTTCCCATAAATAGCAGTGAATACCAAACGGTTGAAATCGCAATCACTTAAAATCCACTATATACCAAGTTTCAAATGAATTGGACAATTTTGAAATTTCGACCAATCAGGAGCCTCGGTTTGCCCATAAATAGCAGCAAAACCCATGCAGTTCATATCACAATCCTTTGAAACCCATAAAAACCAATCTTCATCAAAATAAAAAAATATTGAAATTTCGACCAATCAGAAGGCTCGGTTTCCCCATAAATAGCAGCGAAACCCAAACGGTTGAAATGGCAATCCTTTGAAACCTAAATCTTCAAAGTTTCAAATAAATTTGACAATTTTGAAATTTTAACCAATCAGAAGCCTCGGTTTTCCAATAAATAGCAGTGAATACCAAACGGTTGAAATCGCAATTCCCTTAAAACCCCAAAATTCAAGTTTCAAATGAATTGGACAATTTTGAAATTCCGACCAATCAAGAGCCTCGGTTTGCCAATAAAAAGCAGCGAAACCAAAACAGTTGAAATCGCAATCCCCTGAAACCCACAAATACCAAGTTTCATCAAAATCAAACAATTTTGAAATTTCGACCAATCAGAAGCCTCGGTTTGCCACTAAATAGCAGCGAAACTCAAACAGTTGAAATCGCAATCCCCTGAAACCTACAAATACCAAGTTTCATCAAAATCAGACAATTTTGAAAATTCAACCAATCAGAAGCCTTGATTGTCCTAGACGCCATTTTCCTGTGACATCACATACGTTGAGCAAATCTACTAACCTAAACCTATAAATTTATCAAGTTTTGCTAGAATCGGACTAGTAGTTTCAGAGAAAATGCTTTATTAATTTTCAACCAATCAGACGCCTTCCTTGGCCTAGACGCCATTTTTCTGTGACATCACTCACTTTGTACACATCTACATAACTCAACCTATTACCAAATCAAGTTTCAATAGAATTGGACTAGTAGTTACCGAGAAAAGGCTTGGACAAAATTCGACCAATCAGATGCCTCAATTGACCTAGACGCCATTTTTTCATGACGTCATATACGTTGTGCACATCTACATATCAAGACCTATAATCATACCAAGTTTCATTCGAATCCGACTCGAATCCGCAGAGCGGGTTCGCAGAGCGAACTTAATGGTAGAGCGTGTCAAAATTACCAGAACATCCTACAGAGTATCCAATCCCCATATACTGTTAAATTACTTTTTGTGTATCAAAAACTTTCCTCCAGTGGCGGCGGCCACTACTTTGTCACTTGACACCAAGCTCTTCAAAAATGTATGTAAAGTTCGCTTATGTAAAACGTTTCGGCGACTAAACCTAATACCAGGATGAAGAACATGTTTACCTTGACAAGTATCAGGGTAACCGGCTACGGTATGTATTTGAGTTTACGACATCAATTTTACCCGTAAAGTAAAAAAACATTGTACTCATTGTAAAAAGCTGTCTCCTTGTTAATGCAAGTCTCGTACTAATTACTAAAATTCTTTCTATTTACTTTTTTGAAGTCAATTGAACTTCTGATAAAGTCGTAAACCTGTAAATGCGTAATTTCGAAGGGACGTAACCCAATGTAAACCACACGTGTTTTCGTTGGAAAATTAAGCTTGCCGGAAGTCTACCTATCCGACGATCTACTACTCCTAACATTGAATTTTCTATTCCAATGTCAATTGCTCATTCCTTAGACTTTGAGTAAAAACCGTATTTTTCATTCATCCTGTTATATAATTATGCAGTATCTCTGTTGTCACTCCCTAGATAGATCCATTTCATCTTCTACATTCAACATTGCGTAATAAATTTCAAAGTCTGTTTTGAAGGATTTCCCGTCAACACAAAAACATACGACATCGTCATTTTTGTGTATAAATTTCCAACATTTTTCAGTTTTGAACATTAGTCCGATCAACACTTAGAATCTATATCATTACTTATCTGGAAGCAAATTTTCTGTCAGTGAGTTTCTTTTCTTTTCTCTTTCCTGATTTAATATATTTTGTAAACATTCAACTGAAAGAAAATGTTCTGTACATACATTTTGTTAAAGTAGACCCTACCATAGAAATAAAGACAAGGAATAAAATGTTCAACAAAAAAAAAATGAAAAAGACATTTTTTCCATTTTTTTTAAAGTTAAACCAGCTAAAATATCTGACCTATTATTTAACGATATCGTCATTAAAGAAACAGAAAAATCTGCTTAGTGCCATTTTCTCACACCAGCTATAATGTGATTCAGAAAAAATAATATTGTTAACTGCATCTTTAATTTCTTTGTTCTTATAGGCCATGTTGTCTACTTTTGCAGACTTGGCACTTTAAGTCACTAATTTCTGAGTGAATAAAGAGTAATACACTTGACTTTAAATATTTCAAACTGTTTTTGAGTAAGTAGCAATTTATATAGATCATATGAACTATTGTTTGTTTTTGTTTTGTTATTGTTTAACGTCCCACTCATATGAACTATTAAATATGTATCAGGAAAATATAGATTACATGTAGGCTACTTGCCAAGTCGCCCACATTAATCGACCTGCAAAACTGAGTAAATTTTGTGCATTTAGGTATGTCTGCTCATGAATCATATTGAAAGGTCACGGAATGACGATGAAGGACTTCAAATTTTGGCCTATGTGCTCGTTGTTATTAATTTTATTCTGAGTCACATAGCTGGTTTGAGACTATGGCACTTAGCAGCATTTCTATTTCTTAAATTCTTTAATTGCAGATATCTTATTATAATTATAAGTCAGTTACTTTTGCTGGTTTAACTTTAACAAAAATGGAAAAGACATCTTTTTCATTTTTTTTGAAAATTTTATCCCTTTTCTTTTTTTTTTTTTTGCCAGGGTAGGGTCTACTTTAACAAAATATATGTACAGCAAATTTTCTTTCAGTTGACTTTTTACATAATATATTAAATCAGGAAAGACTCAGCACAAATGGTCATAAAACAGCAGAGATATGGCCTCAAATAGTTCCTTAATTTGTTTCTGTTCGGGCTAGGCATACCCAATTACACGTTCCAATTCTGAATATGTACACTTCCTGTCCCTAACTACCTTAACATACATGGTTGAAGTGTTTTGTGACCCATGGAAAAAGTAATGGCCGCCACCACTGGAGGAAAATTTTGATGCACAAAAAATTATTTTACGGTATATGGGGGTTTTGATATTCTCATGGAAATTTTGACGCGCTCTACGCTTCGCGAACGGCCTTCTCTACTATATATCAGTCAAGTCGAATTCAGTACCTGATGGCTCCATCAATTAGATCGATATGAAAAAATTGACCTATTAAAAGTGAGTTCCATCGAAGGAGAAAAGAACATGAACATATTGACAGACATAATGCATAAAATAAAAATTTCTATAGTTTGGATGCCGAAAAATTGGCATCTGCGGGGCTAGATTTTCAATCAAGACGAGATAACAATGATGAAATACATAGAAAAGGCGGGGATGTAGACGTACATGTAGTTCGGCATAAAACTTAAGTACATGTGTAAATACAGAAAGCCAGGTAAATTATAGTCTGTTACAGCTTCCCTCTTAACTAAAGGACTTTTTGCTCTAAGTGACTTCAATGTTTGTTTCCAAAAATGTTTTTCCTATATAAATCGCCAAAAGTAAGATAAAATCTGTGATATGTTCTTCCATCTCCACTTCGACAGTCTATTGAAGCAAGTCAAACTGTACTGTACGTGTACTTATTTTTGAAGTACTCTTAAATTAGCGTTTTAAGCTGATTTCTCCTACTGTGCGAATTTTATTCTTGTGGAGGTTGAAAAATAGTGTCATCAAATCATGGTCGCAATTGAATCATCAGTAGCGATCGATCAGTAAAGTTTGGATATCTGATTTGTATCTTGAGTTGATTACTGGTACATCATCGATACAGACGTTGTCGTTCTGTAGAGGGTTTCACGCCTTCTGACGCTTAGGTCGTGCGTTCAAAACTCAGTACATGTGTAAAAACTCCTTCACAGGAATTTGGTGAAAAGCCCACACGGATGAGCGACTTGGATAAGCCATTTATTAACAAAACATTAATCGCCACTCCACGGTTGACCGTCCCTGTCTGGATGAGACAGTAAAAACCGAGGTCCCGTGTCACAGTAGGTGTTGACACGTTAAAGAACCCACCCTGCTCAATGGCCAGCAGTGCCAAGCATAGGTAAAATTCGTAGCCCTTCACCGACACACATGACGTCTCAATATGAGGGAAATATTCTTGAGTGGGACGTTTAACAACAATACCATGTTATACATTACAAAACATTAATACGAGGGATTTGGTATCACGTCATTTAGTTTATTGTCCTCGTCAGCGACGATTCAACAGTAGTTCGTAATCAAATTATTTTTGTAATCAAATTGCAGATAGTTTACTGGGATAGCAGTTAGATTTAGTAAATTCGGCTGATAGATTCGAAAGGATTCTAGGTTCGATACCCTACGGTGTCAGTTTTTCAAGGTATGTGTCTATCTCGTCAACCGATCAATATACCCAGAATGAGGGTTGAATAGTCA
>JACSZP010036011.1:0-12153 GCA_016161895.1 Pinna nobilis | reverse complement strand
TATAAATGTCATAAATTCTGAAGCTTAAAACGAAGAATGCCTGTAACGTAGTCAAAAGTCAATCCCTTTTGACTTCGTTATAGACCAACTCCACTGTTCATTTTAATACCAAGACAGTTGACCTAGTGACCTGGAACTTTGACCTTGTGATAGTTGTTTAAGAGATTTTGAAAAGTAGAATCTGTCGAGACAATTTTTCCACCAGTGTGGAACGATGTTATTTCATCCCATTACCGTAGTTGTTTTTTTGGTTTTTTTGGTTTTTTTGTTTCCTTTTTGAACCTGAGCCCCCATCCCCCGTCAAGTGATGATATTAAGCAATCTGATGTTTGCTGTCTGGATGTAAAACCAGAGTATAAAAACTATTGTCTGTAATCTTGGAGTCTGTATCCAAGTGTGTGCAGATTCTGTAAGGCCGGACATAGATCAGGGGGTCTTGGCAACAGTTGTCATGTTTAAAGACATAAACACTGACGTTTTGTCTTGACATAAATTGTTCTTGGGGTTCATAAAAGGTGGGCAAAATTGATACTGGGATGGTGTTTTTGTTTTTTTTTTGAATTATCCGACAGCAAATTATGAGCATTGTCTTTAGTAATCTGATGATGGGGTTTTCAGTAAGAGTACATGTATATAGCCAATTAAATACCAAGTGACAGTTAGGATTCAATGTGGCAGTGAAGCGAGGGCCGAGACCTTGACATTTGAATGCACATGCTAGATCGGGAAAGTGTTAATCAAAATGCACTTACCAAGATGAAAATTTACCTACTCCTATTTTGAGTGATGATAAGAATGATTAAAAAACTGGAAATTTTGTTATTCACATCAAATCATATTTTCCATATTTCTATTGGCCTTGCAATTGGGCCAAGATGAGATTGTCATACAGTGGTCATTTTATTTACATTCTTACATGACCAAGATTATACATGTGTAAAGGCGCGTTTACACCTATCCGTTTTTTCTCGTCCGCTTCGGCACCCGCGTCCGTCATCCGTCATGTGTGTACACACTTGTACGTCAAAATATGTTAAAATAAACATAGTTGTAGGCACGAATGTGGCGAGATCAACCTCCAAGGTACCTTTGACGTCATGATTACCGTCCGCATCTGCTTCTGTCAAAAATCGGTCTCAGATCCATTTGTGAGGAAGCGGGTGCGGACGTGTTTGTACATTTCAAATGAATAATGTTGATTCCATTTTGACGGGTGCGAGTGCGGACGCAAAAAACAGATAGGTGTGAACGCGCCTTAATGCTTAATGTTGGTGTTCTTGTCGCAAAATGTAGGCTTGGCTTCTCGACTTGGCCTGGACAAAAGACTAAAGAATTTTCATAACTGTTAAGTGTGAAATTTTTCTTATTTCTTGCTTTTCAGTCAACGGGAGTTCTGTGTTATATAGAGTTGAGTAAGGTTTCAAGTTTAATTATGCCCCCAGAAACAAAGTCGTTCCTGGGGCATATAGTTTTTGGTCTGTTAGTCTAACTGTCTGTTTGTCAAAAAAAAAACTTTAACATTGGCCGTAACTTCAGAATTATTTGTGATAGGTTTCTTTTATTTCACTTTTGTATTCCTTATGACCACACCATTCTGTAGGTACCAAATCTGTTTACCTTGCGACCTTGACTTTAGACTTTGACCTACTTTTGAAAAACTCTATCATTAGCATTAACTTCTGATTGGTATGTGGTAGGCCCTTTGAATTTCAGATGTAAATTCTTTGGACAAGACCTTTCTATTGGTACACCTTGTTTGATTACTTCTGCCTCATGACCTTGTGACTTTGACCTCATATGACTAACATTGCAGTATTCTCAACAGCTGCTATCTGAGGGCATCAGTGTTTCACAAACACCTCTTGTTGTACCTAGCTCAGCAAATGTTGTAAGACTAGTTTTTATCCTACAGTGTTTTACATTGTCTTTTATACTTCTATGCTTTGATTTTCCTTTACTCTTACTTACATTGGAGAAGCCATAGCACAGAACCCTGGTTACCTAAAATTACGGAAAGTGCGAGCCTCACAGAATATTGCCAGAACAGTAAGTATACACTTTGAATAGTAGTTCTTTCTGCCATGGTGTAAATGTTTATTTTTCTGGGGAAATACTTCCCTTTAAACTGAGGGTTTAGAGCACTGCACTATAAAGCTTCTCACCTTTGGATTGTACCTGGGTTTATGTGACAATGTATGCCCGTTTACCTATGGCAGGCTGGATGTCTTTACCAGAATACATTTGCAGTCTGGAGTTTTCCAACAAAATTGTACTCTTCCACTGCTTATCTAACTGTATTCTGCCATTTGAGTGGAAGATTAATTAGCTTAATTAGTTTCAATTTAGAAAACACTAAAATGATGTGAAAATAAGATCTTATAGCAGCCTTGTTCCGTCTGGACACCTCGGCTATATTCCTTTAAGTGAGTTTAACCAGTAAACCTAACACCTGGGCTGTATTCTCTTAAGTGAGTTGAAACAGTAATCTGAACACCTGGGCTGTATTCCTTTAAGTGAGTTGAACCAGTAATCCTTATCTTAATTTCCTGACAGATTGCATGTGTAGCGACATTCAAACTACAAGATATAAATTTATCATTTAGAAAATCAACTCATTTTGAGATGTACCTTTGCTCTCACACTGAGCCACTTGAGCCAGGATGAACCGAGTGTTCCATTTGTAATTCTACTGGTTGAACCACTTCAAACCATTTTATGGAATAATACCCTGGTCCCATCCCATGCTGGATATGCCATTTTTTTCAAGATGAGATTGTAACATTCCCTACGTGTTGTATTGTATAGGACTTCAATCTTCAATTTTGCTTCAGGCCAAGAACAACAAATGGCCAGTGTCGCCATGACTCTGTGGTTAGCCTGAGGTTGTACATGTGGGTTCAACTCTGCACTATACTACAGTTGGCTGTCTCTGTCTTTCGGTGAGGTAGTAAATACCAAGATCCCATTTCACAATAGGTTTCAGCATGGCAATGAACCCTGACTACTCAATGGCCATAAGTACGGAGCTTGGGCAAATCTGTCACACTTCAGCCAAGTTGGTGACATCTCCATGTAAGTGAAAGATTCATGAGTGGGACGTTAAACAACAATTCATCTAATAGCAACAAATGACCATTAGTTTCAAAGCTAGTCATTTACATGTATTAATACCAACTCTAATTTTCTTGATTTTGTATTTGTAGATTGCACAGTCACAGAACAGAGTATACCTCCAGGCTAGTAATCTTATGTTAAACATCGGAGACAAACAGTTTGACTCAAACCTGGAAGACTTGAAGAAGAAAAAATAGAGGACTACTAGTGTAACTCGACATGTTGAACATATGGAACTAAGTTACAAATCATTTGACTTATCAGTAGTGCTGTAAAATGTTGTGTGCTGAACTCTTCACTTCCTCCCAACACGGCGTCCAATGACATACCAGCTGTAATACCTGTGCGTGTTGTGTTGAAATTATTATGTGAAAGGGAATAAAAAAAAATTTGTTCTAGGTGTGCTCCATCTTTGCAGCTGACCCTTTGAACCCTGTAGTGTGGAAAACTGGCCATAACATAAATGCCTGTATTCCATGATGGCCTGTTTTCTAACCTTTTCTGTAATTGGTATTTCTATGGAGGAGCCCAGGGTTAGAGAAGTGCTCATTTCAGTTTGTAGGGGTTCAAAGGGTTAAGGAACAAACATGATAACTAAACACATACATAATATATCAATCGTGACAGACTTTGTTTTATGTGATATGAATGCATTTTTACAGAAATATTAATCATCTGAATATTCGTAACAATGGATCATTAAACAATTTGAAACATTGAAATATTTGTTTTCTGTTCTTTCATATGTATGTTCTGCAGGCCTTAGGCCACCGTGGGGTAGTAGTTAGACTGTTTGCTGTTTGAACAAGAGGTCATTGGGTTGCATCTTAGCTTTCTCATTTTTGTCTGTGTCTGTCTTTCAGATGAGACAGTAGAAACCAAGGCGCTGCGTCACAGTAAGTGTTGGCATGTTGAAGAACCCTCTCTGCTCTGCATGTATGCAGCAGTCATAGTTTGTTGTGCCCTTCACTAGCACACGGACGTCCCCATATAAGTGAAAGTTTCTCAAGTTGGATGATAAGCAAGAACACAAGCAACCAATTCTGAAGGCCTTTTTAAAAGTTTTTAGCTCACCTGAACCGAAGGTTCAAGTGAGCTTTTCTGATCACATTTTGTCCGTGGTCTGTCCGATTGTCTGTCTGTCTGTCTGTAAACTTTGAACATTTTCGACTTCTTCTTAAGAACCAGTGGGCCAATTTCAAACAAACTTGGCACAAAGCATCTTTGAGGGAAGGGGATTCAAGTTTATTCAAATGAAGGGTCAGATCCTTATCAAAGGGGAGATAATTGAGAAACATTAAAAAATGGGTTGGTGTCTTTAAAAATCTTCTTCTATAGAACCACTAGACCAAAAATTACTAAACTTATGTGGAAGCATCCCGATAGAGTGTAGATTCAAGTTTGTTCAAATGGTGGCCCCCAGGGTCAAGATGGGGCCACAATAGGGGCCCAAAGTTTAACATAGGTTTATATAGGAAAATATCTTTAAAAATCTTCTTCTCAAGAACAGCAAGTGTACAATTAGTCAAATTGATACGGGAGCATCATTATATGGTGTAGATTCAAATTTGTTCAAATGGTGGCCGCTGGGGTCAAGATGGGGCCACAATAGGGGCCTAAAGTTTAAGATAGGTTTATATAGGAAAATATCTTTAAAAATCTTCTTCTCAAGAACAGCAAGTGTACAATTAGTCAAATTGATATGGGAGCATCATTGTATAGCGTAGATTCAAGTTAATTCAAATGGTGACCACTTAGGTCAAGGTTGGGCCACACTAAGGGCCCAAAGTTTAACATAGGTCTATACTGGAAAATATCTTTAAAAATCTTCTTCTCAAGAACAGCAAGTGTACAATCTATCAAATTAATATAGGAGCATCATTATGTAGTGCAGATTCAAGTTTGTTCAAATGGTGGCCCCCAGGGTCAAGATGGGGCGTGGCCTCCAGGGTCAAGATGGGGCCTAAATTTTAAAATAGGTTGATAGAGGAAAATACCTTTAAAAATCTTCCTCTCAATAAAAGCAAGTGTACAATTTATCAAATTAATATGGGAGCATCATTATATGGTGTAGATTCAAGTTGTTCAAATTGTAGCTGTTGGGGTCAAGATGGGGCCAAATTAGGGGCCTAAAGATTAAACAATAGGGTCCAAATTTTAACAAATTAGAGGTTCATCTTTGTCCATAACTTTCAGTAGTGATACATTGTAAATACAAAATTTCTGCTTCTTTGTGAAATGTTCAGGTGAGCGATGTGGCACAATGGGCCTCTTGTTTGAGTATATAGTGCTGTTTACCCAAGGACTGTTCTCATTTGGTCAATTTACATAGATGGGTTTCCATTAACATTATTTTCTTAGAGTTATTTCCCTTGTGTGTGTCAACAAGGAAACATTTCTTCTTTAAAAAACCAAATTCGATTGCATAGTAATAATAATAAAAAAAAAAATTCATAAAAATTAGTTTTTTAGATTAACGAAGACCTGAAAAAAATGGTTAATCCACTAATCAATTTCTTAAAACTATTTAAACCTAAGAATACTTCATTTCAATTGGCTGATTTATGCAGGAAAATATACACGTTGACTCTCAAAATGGCTGCCGAAGGGAAACAACTCTTGGAAAATAACGTAAATGGAAACCCATCAATAGACGAGGTAGCACTCTAAAGTAAACAAGACAAGGGGGCTTTTGCAAAATGGACAAAATCGGTGAAAGAGCAGTGATCCAATATTTGCATTGAAAAGTTTTAACAGATAAGGATATCCATAATGATATGGTTGTAACACTTGGGGAAGATTCCCCTTCATATGCTAAAGTGAAAAGGTGGGTTGAGTAATTTAAGCGCGGCTGACGGAGCCTTGAGGATGACCCCCTGTCCTGGAAGGTCGGTCAATGTCCATTTTGCAAAAAGCTCTGCTTGTCATGTCTACTTTAATAAAAACAACCCAACTGACTGACTGATATTGGTCAGATGAAATAGTGTTGCAACCAAGGATAAGATAAACTATAAATAATGATCAACAGACCAAAATTTGATTTTCTTTATGTGAGGTGGTGTACGAAGGAAGAGAGAAAAAGTTCTACTATATCATCTTTGGTTTGCAACAAGTAAACCGTTTTATTATGATCATTTGCACTAATAATCCTCATATCTATTACATCAATTACCCAATAAGGTATGGATTTATGTTATCAACTTTATTAAAAACCAAGGTCTCGTGTCACAGTAGGTGTTGGCACGTTAAAGAACCCTCCCTGCTTTACGGCCATAAGTGCCGAGCTTAGACAAATTTTGTCGCCCCTCACCGGCACTCGGTGGCGTCTCAATATGAGAGAAATATTTCTTGAGTGGGGCGTTAAAGAACAACACAACAATAACAACGAATTAGATTTATCAACCGGATTTTTGTTTTGTTTTTCAAAAATTGATATTTTTGATAAATTGTGATAATGATATAAGAAGTTCACGAATTGCTTAGTAACAATTACATGGGTAGGAAAATGTCAATGGTAAGATTTAAAATAAAGACATCAGATTTCTCAGTAGTTATTTCTCATAAGTGTGAAAAAATATGTCAGTATTTTATTATCTTTTTAGTTTCATTTTTTATTGTCTTAATATACTTAACCTATTTTAGTAATAATAAGGGGGTAACCAAAAATTACTCTCAAGTAAAGCGAGAGCTGAGCCGAGAGACACCGGCTGAAGAAACACACTTGAATGAATATGGCGTCAAGCAATAAACCAATAAAAGGATCAAGTCAAATGTCTACGTCATTTAAATCTTTTCTGTAAATCACTTGTTGTGTCGCTCTTCCATAGTTATGTTGTTCTCCTACAGCAGAGGCCGAATCAAGGTGTAGAATGCATCTACAATTAAATGTAATAACACACGTCATAAAAGTTTGTACATTTGTCGTGTTTTAATTTTTGAATTTACCAGGTGGGTGGTTCATTCAAAAATTAAAACAAATTGTCTTTTTTTTGTGAATTACCAAAATTATGACATTTGTGCTATTCTTACAAAAAAAAAAAAATTCTAGACGATACTAGATTAAAATTTCGTAAATGGCATTTAGTTTGCTTAAACAACAACAAAATAAAGGGGAACTTAGCTCTGACAAGAGAGTGTGAAAGAGAGAATAAAAAAAAACTAATTCAGAGAGATATAGCATTGTGTCATAAGTTTATGAACAAACACCATTTTTACTATATATTTATAGCGAAATTGCATTTTTTTTAAAATTCCTTAGGTTTTCAGAGACTGGACCAATTTTGATGTTATTTGTACACAAAATTTCAATTTTTTTTATGTAGTTTCTCTAATATAAAACTTAATTTCTTACAGCAGATTTCGAAATTTCATGAGATTAACTCGCTTGTTAAAATTTTGAAATGCACATTCTCTATATAACGTTACTTATTATGGGAATTTTTGACAACTCGAAAATTTAATGTCGTGTTCTACTTATTGCATTTTTTAAACCTTTTGACAGAATATAAATTTGCTTGTATTAAAATATTCTTGAGTAAATTATGAATTTTTAGAGAAAGGTTTCATTGAAATCTGTTGAATAGTAATAAAATTAGATCAGTTTAAAAAAACATAAATTTACTATAAATATATAGTAATATATAGTGGGAATTGAAAGGGGCACGTTCATGCCAGTATATTGGAAGTTACTTTAACGCTAGGAACGCAATTAAACGAAGCACACGAGTTTAAATGCTAGTATGAAGTTACTTTTTTTTCACTTAACTTGAGATTCGAATTTATTCTTAATGTTAAAAACGTTATTATTCAGAAGTAGTCGTTTCTCCAGTAGGTTTCGAATATCCCTTGAATTGGACGTTTCTTCATGATAATTTTTTTTCCCAAAAATAATATATTTATCCAACAGGCATAAATTTATCAAAGTCCTACAAATATCATAGGACCTACAATTTGAATTTTTCTTCTTCGAGTTGTAAATTTGCACTTACTAAATCTCGTGAAGTCTGCAGCCGTGATGAGATCTCTTGCTAATAAATGCTTCATGTACTGTCGCCACGTGCGTAGAAACTCTGTAACTTCAGCGCGCGTTCTTGGTGTTGTTCTCGTGCATGTAACGCTCATTGCTAGGATCCCAAGGAGGATCATGCCAGTCAAAGAACCTCCCTGAAACCATTTAAAACTGAAAATTGTCAATTTGGAATTATCATGAGATAATCATCCACGGCACCTGATCCCACCAAATACCATGACCCTATTCATCACAAAAAAATGTCCATTTTTGAAGTTTTGTACATTTCATTGTAAAACTGTCCAATGTCATACAATTTGATTTACCGCTAAAATCATAGCGCTAAAAGCAACATAAATTCTTTTGTGAAAGCCCCACACTTCAGATGCGTAGATTAATATACTATTAACATAAGTATAAAAAACTGAACACTTAGTTTCTATATTAAAACAATGATTTTTCAATTTACAATTCAATGCAAAAAGGGCTTTTCTACCTTGTTCAGCTACATGCTTTTGTGTAACATTAAATTTACCATTGTAATTAAATAACATACCTAGATAATTGAACTGATTCACGATACTTAATTATATGTTATTGTAGAACCATTGTTCATTGTCACGAACTTGACCACCATTTCGGAAAACTACAATTTTCGTTTTTTCTGTATTAAGCTCGAGCTTCCACTCTAAGTTGTAATCGTACAATGTAGAAATCAAATCTTGTAGACCTTCGGGACCTATCGTCCGCTTGTCATTAAACTTTACGTATATACCTTTCAGAGTCAGATATGAAAACTAAGTTTTGCGCTAAAGATCGACTAGTAATTATTCACTTGCCATAATATATTTCAAGATGAAAATATAGATGTTAGTAAAAATATATTGATATAAAGAGAAAGTTCATTTAATGTAAAAAAAATTAAACGATATACGGTACAACCTTCTTTTGCTAGAGACGAAAATTTGCGAAACGAAATAACGTAACTTACCATGCTGCAGATATGTCTTTAGATTCACTCTGGCAATTATTGTGATAGATCATTCAAATGTCAACGGGTATTTATATATATATATATATATACATGTATATATTAAATATCTGAAATTTGACTAGCGAGGGATTAACTAAATGTAAAGTGCTGAGGACACTGGGATTGAGGTAAATATAAAACATAGCTCACAGGTTTAGACTTACATAGTACTTTTACCATGAACTGTCAACAACAACAAAATCTTCATCAGCAAGTTTGTTATAAATATCCACTGTTTTGTGATGCAGTGAAAATCACCATGACATGTGAATCATAGCACTTATACTATTGTTATATGAAATGTTTGAAGAATTCACAATGCAGGCGATGGCTGCATCCGCCAAACTAAAGTCTAAACCGGATACTTGTACCTGTATATTGAAACCGAAGGAGAGTGATTTTTTTTCTTCCAAATAAACTGGGTTTTCAAAATAACTGGGTTAAAATATTAATAAAGTAATTTAGTCGGTAAAATAAATTCATTTTGAATGAAGCGAGATTTTAACAGATGTACAATGTATATGTTATGTAGTATTGTAAATTTACCTAAATTAACGCGAGGAATTAATATCCGCGTAATTTCGCGAGTCGATACCCTCGCGGATTATTGGATTTGTAAAATACGTACTATTCACAAGAATGAAATATGTTTAAATTGAAAACCGGATTGGAGACGCGAAATTTAATTTCCCGATGCTGGGAGCTCGCGATTTAAATTCTAGCGAATTGATACAAAAGGGCGATATCGCGGAATTAAGTACTCGCGAAAAATAAGGAGTCTACAGTATTAAGTGAAGGAATACGACAAAGTAGGAATAAAAAGGTATCGTCGTAATAAAACAATCCCAGACCGGATGGAGTCAGATATCTGGAAGTAGCGCCCCCTATCATATCCTGTTAAAATGTTCTTTACATGTAGAAGTTTGGTGAAAAGAAATCACTAAAGTTTTAAACTTTGCATCGATCATATTCGAAGCTCAAAATTCGGCTTGATTAGGAATAATCAGTCTACATATGAATAAAGATCCAAAGTAGATGGGACCAGAGGGGTTTGGGGGAGCACGTGTTCTTGTAAAAAAAACACTCCAAGAAATGGCAAGATCTGTTTGATTCGCAATGGTGTTTGCAAACAATAACGTATACCGCATAATGGAGATATCTTTCAGTTAAAAATGGTCAATCGCAGAAATACAGAATCGCTAGTAAAAGTTTCCCTACTGGTCGCAAAAAATGTCTATATTTGCAATATTTTAAATTTCTAGGGTCACAGCCAATGTATAGATCGTCTTTCGTCTATTCAAGGAAAACACGTTAAATATTATTCCTGTAACTGCTTTTTTTAAATCCGCGAGACAGAACAATCAATTTATCTAAAGATATGACATTGACTGAATCCGTTATAATCCTGGCGTGTACGTCATGATCATTTGTCCACAAATACATGCAGTTCAATTTCCTGACATAAGGATTACGACAGGAAGACAACAACAAAAAATCATCCATCAGTGAAATCAGAGACGTATATAACACATAATTAATAAGTATCTATCAGTTTATTAAGTTTTAGACAATTTATGACTAATTTTTTGCACTTTCTGTCGATGACATTCGTAAAACTTTATTTCGTAGGCGATTCAGATGCAATTTGTATAAAATTGATTTGCACTTTTGTGCAATAACATACATGCATATGCTGAATACTAAACCTCTATGCAGTTTTTCACACTATCGGATTATATCCTAGGCGTAGGCCTAGTAGCTAAGTTTACAACACTCCGCATTATCAAGTACAAAACCATATGATACTGTAGTGGGTGGTGTCAATGCCACGTCGAAATATAAGCTAAACAAAAAATACAAATGTGAATACATGTAAACAATTTTGCGAAAATTTATACCTCCACAATGATCCTGAGACTGTCAAACCTAAGCTATATTTTAATTGTTGTTGTTGTGTTGTTGTTTAACGTCCCACTCAAGAATATTTCACTCATATGGAGACGACACCATGTGCCGGTGAAGTGCTACAAATCTTGCCTATGCTCGGCACTGCTGGCCGTAGAGCAGAGAGGGTTTTTCAATGTGCCAACACCTACTGTGACACGGGACCTCGGTTTTTACTGTCTCATCCGAAGGACAGGGACGGTCAACCGCGGAGTGCCGCTGACGCGGCTCGAACCCGGATCTTTCGATTTGACAATCAAACATTTAACCAACTAGCCATGTAAACCTCTATGTGCAATAGGCTACATAGTTACAGTTGTACAATGGCAAGAGTAAATAACAAAGAAAATTGAATGTAAATCGATCAAATTGTATTCCTTTTCAAAATAAAATTTTCTATACAAAAGCAGTTTTTTCAGTTAGTCTCTCTTTTGCCGTCCTAATTAACAATTTTCGCTGAATTTGTAAAACAATCCTTAACAACTTGTGTATTTTCTTTCTTTTGATTCACAGGAACATCGATTTCGTTTCACAGACTCTGCAAAATTAAATTGAATATCCATTCTGTACGCGTAAATCCTCGCGATCGATCATTTAGATTACTAAGTTTTTATAATGGACCTAATAGATAGTATGTATATGTTATATTCTTTCTTGAAATGAATGAGGAATAGGACTCTGATAAAAGAAGGACTTGGTTGAATAACTTAAAATTTCCTTGAGGAACTACTAGTTCATTATTACGGGCCGGCACGAGCCGGTCCGTAATATGATATGATTTTGAAAATGTTCCCTGATTTACCCCGTGCCTGCTGTGAGTCGAACGTAATTGTTTATTAATTTTTTTAGCAGATGCTGAATAAATCAAACGATCACTAAAATAATATAAAAATATTGGTGTGATTGGAATGACGTGTTTATTTGCAAAATCCATTCTTTTAGACGAAAACACTTTATAAATGTGCGACACGTGATCGCCCCGACTAACTGCGTAGATTGTAAGTCATTCATGAGTATTTCGCGGGCTTTTGCTGCCGATACATGGCATGCGCGC
>JACSZP010036000.1:5495-16452 GCA_016161895.1 Pinna nobilis | reverse complement strand
TGTATATATAAATAAATTGGATAGGAAATCTTAAGTTTAAACTTACCTGTTGAAACTCAGTAAAGCACTATGTACAACTTGTGCATAACCCTGAAAAGTAAGAATTCAAATTTGTCCAGAAGTTGTAACACTGTTGTTTATCATTCCGCTCATAAATATTTATTCATATAGAGACACCACTGAATGTCATTGAAAAGCTGTATATTTTAATGCTTAGCTCTTAAGGTCATTGAGAAGAGAGGATTCCTAAAGTGCCAACTCCTACTGTGACACAGAACCTAGGTTTTTTCTCTCTCATCTGCAGGTCGTGAAGTGCCATTGGCTTCCATTGTGTGGTCTGAAGTTGAACATGCTAATGTGGAGCCACAACAGCCCTCCTGTTCACAAGGGTACTGATACAATGAAATACGAATTACATTATATTTGTTATTGCACTTAAGAAGATTAAAGATAGTTCATATGCACTTTGTTCCTGTAACATGGAATGTTCTAAATTAGATCAAAATCCAAGGACCCTAGTATCCCAGTAATACAAGTGCCTCCCAGTGGTTAATATTAACCTTGACTTAATCCTTTGACCCTTATCAAAAATTTGATGGCCTACTTACTTATCCTAATCTGGAAATCCAATCAAGACCTTTACATAGAATAATATTCTAATTTTGACAATGGAAGTATGCAAGAATGTATGTGCTCATGGCTAAGTTAGTAGCAAATCCACCTTTCAACTAGAAGGTATATTCAAATCAAACTGATGACTTGCTCACTGATATCCACTTTTTTGCAAAAATACCTATTACTCCCCAAAGTGCATGAATATCAACAAACTGACAAGTATTCCAAATTCCTTTTTGGGAGGTGGAGTGTTGATTGTACAAGCTTAAATAAAACAATTAGTTATCCTGAAATATTCAAAGCTTGAGAACTATTCACAAAGTGTAATATATCTTATATACTTACAGTTAGCGCAAGCTCATCATCCAAAATGGACAACTTTACAATGTAAGGATTTGCAGACTGAAATTCAAAATATTTTCTCATCAGTATTATGAATATTTAGTTTTCAATGATCATTAGGTGAATCAATAACAAGAAAGTAATAATTATATGTGTAGGAAACAAAAACTGGTGAAGAATGATGAAAAAAAGCTTACAGCAAGTTTTATGATACATACATGTTTTTTACCACTAATGAAAAAAGAGTAATACCGGTAGATATCATAATTAAAAGATTGTTTGCAGCAAATAACACACCAACAAATGTAATGTCTTTGGTGGCAGAGTGACATTCCTCTAAGGAATGTAAAATTAAAATTAAAATAAATAAATAAATAAATAAATAAATAAATAAATAAATAAATAAATAAATAAATAAATAAATAAATAAATAAATAAATAAATAAATAAATAAATAAATAAATAAATAAGTAAGTAAGTAAGTAAGTAAGTAAGTAAGTAAGTAAATAAGGAATGGATGAATGAAAAACTAATTAATAATTAAACAAATAAAGAAATAATAAAATATAGATAAAACCATATCTGAAAATGTCTGTGTTATACCTCATATTTCCTGTACTGTACCAAGAGTGTTAGCACCAACACAGCATCATGACCCAGCATCTGACGTAATGCTATATTACCCAAAATCTGAAAAGAAAAGTAAACAGATGGTAAGACATAAAGTAAATATATATGCAATGGTAGGAAAACATGTTCAAAACCTGTTCAGTTTTGACAAGAATACATTACTGACCATGGTGATTTTATAGACTTTTCATTTTGATAACTGTTGATAAATAATTTTGTGCAAACGAAAAGATTTGAAAAAGTAAAAATGATACATAGATGATTAACTAGAGAGTTTCGTCTGATGAGGAAAAGTACCTATGCTATTACATTTCCCACAGTAATTGACCACTAATTTTTCCATTTCTAACATACATATTCAAGTCTGTCACACATTAATAAGCATATCACAATAATTCTACATTTTTAAATATAGTATTAGATACCGACCTGTATCAAGGACTCAAATATGCTGTTGATCATGATATATTCCAGTAGTGTGTTCTGGCTAATGTTGTCTCCAGCCTTAAAAAAATTATTCAATATTCATCAAATTGGAAATGATGTAATACATTTCTGACAACTCTTAAAACTAATTACAAAACAAATCCTTCATAAAGAAATTGAAATCTACTACAATATGAAATATTGAATTTATTAATATTTTCTTTATTTTATTGACTTTCTTACTCCACATTGGACAATCTCTCAGTTATATAATGGTCTTTAGTCTTAATGGTGGAGAGAAACCCCAAAGCTTAAGGAGTATACATCTGAAGGTCAATTGCTGCACTTTAACAACTTTTGTGCATCTGGTGTTTCCATTATATATACCCATATTGATGTTAACTTTCTAAGTTTTCATTTAATTAGTAAGTCTGATATGTCTAACATTGAGAAGGGGAATTATTTAACTCTATGGTCACATGGTCAAAAGTAAAGATATCCAATGAAAGCTGTAGTCATAACGAATCTGATGTGATATATCAAAGCACTATCCCTGATTGTTCAAAAGATGGAGTCCAAGTTAGAGATTTACAACATGTAGATCAAAGTCCAAGGTCAGTTTGTCATAATTCATGGCAAATAATTAAATTTCTGGTTACTCAAAACTTGAAGGTTGTGTTGTTGTTTTGTTGTTTAATGTCCCACTCAAGAATATATCCGGGGTCTCCATGGCCGAGAGGTTAGCCTGTTCAACTGCAAGTCGAAAGATCCGGGTTCAAGCTACGTAGCGCCACTCTGCGGTTGGCCATCCCTGTCTTTTGGATGAGACAGTAAAAACCAAGGTCCCATGTCACAGTAGGTGCTAGCACATTAAAGAACCCTCCCTGTTCTGCGGCCAGCAGTGCCAAGCATAGGCAAGATTTGTAGCCCTTCACTGGCACATGGTGACGTCTCCATATGAGTGAAATATTCTTGAGTGGGACGTTAAACAACAATACCATACCAAGAATATTTCACTCATATGGAGACGTCACCGTGTGCCAGTGAAGGGCGACAAATTTTGCCTATGCTCCGCACTTATGGCAGTAGAGCAGGGAGGGTTCTTTAACGTGCCAACCCCTACTGGGAACTCAGTTTTAACTATCTCATTTGACAGACATAGATCGCCAACCAAAGTGTGGCAATGTGCGGATTCGTACCCCTGAACCTTTGATTCAAAGTCGAACACACTAACCACTCGGCCACGGCGGCCCAAAACTTGAAGGTAAAGTACATATATAAGTTTTCTATCCCTCTTAACTGCTGAGATTTTTCCTCATCCAGATACTTTAACCAAAATGCTAACAGACAGTAGGACAGACTGAGTCACATCATAGCCCAGATTTGCTTTGCATTCCAACCAAAATAAAACTTAGACAAATCTACTAACCGTTGCTAGGACCATGAGGAACTTGAGGATTTGTTGCTTCAGAGCGGTAGGATACTCCCCACTCAGAATGTGGTTGATGTTATCCACTAATGCCTGTAAGAGAACATAATCTTTCTGCAGTGCATTTATTATAATATTTTGAAGTATTCACATAATCATTTCATTTTAACTTCAATGAATACATTTTGTTTTGGTTTACCATTATCTGACAGTAATTGCAAATCAAAAATAAAACTTTTGCACTCTTTTATACAAATTTCAATATTCATATTTACATCATTTTAATCATACCATTTTTATTCATCTATTTTTTCCCTTCATGTGTCTATCTCTCAAGTGATCAAATACACTGAACAATTATGAAACAACAATTTCTTTGCACTGATATATCAGCTCTTTAGATTACCGGTACTGTAGCCTTGAATTGTTTCTCAAATGATGATTTTTGTCCCTATGCCTTACGCAGTAAAATTAAAGATCTTTGTCAAATTCAAACAAATAATTCAACAGAAGTGTGTTCAAGTGAATTTGACAGAGATCTATCACATTCTTCAGTGTAAAGAGAATTCGCAATGTACCAAATGTGCATTTTTACACATTTTTTCACCTGGTACTGGAAAGATGAAAATGAGATATCCTACCTGCATCACCTGTTCTGCTGAGTCAAAGCCAATTAACAGGTTAATTACATCAAAGCCAAAGTCCCCTAAATTCTTCTTAAATATTCCTCTGATTAGAGCACTCAGGGTCTGCACACACAAAAAAAGAGAGAGAGATAGAAGTCCTGGTAAGTAAAAGTTGGTTGGTTTTATTGTTGTTTCATGTCCCACTTAAGAATCTTTTACTTATATTAAAACATCAACAATGCCAGAAGGGTAACAAATTCAGCAAGTGCAGAATACTTGGTCATTAAGCAGTCCCTTAAGGTAATGAATCTACTTACAGACTTAAGATACATGGCAATGATAGAATACTAAATACATAATGAAAATACATTTATAGACATTGAGTAAATGATTAATCATTGGTATACTAATTGATTATTATGTAATAGATGTTATCTGAGTATACTGATCAACAATGACTTACGTAGATAGCATTGACAACACGGATAGGATTTTCTTCTCTGAGTGTCTCCACTGCTTTGTAAAACAACAGGTTGAAATTTTCCTGTGAACAAAATCATGCATACCTATTACACAAAATTTGGTGTCTTACATCCACAAAAAACATTTTGATTAGTAACTTATTTACATGAAAAGAATGGGAGATGGATACCATCTCTAAGGACTCAAAACAAACAGCAATATGTCAACATTGCATTTTGCAGTTATACCCATAGGGGTCCCATGAAAAATAACTTAAGCTTGAGACCTTGATTTTTCAAGAAAACAGTGAATCATGTATCTTTTCATAAAAGTTAGCAAATATGCATAATCTCATCACTACTACACTATGGCTGGTTAAAGATATAAAGTGGTAACACATGTCTCAGATCAAAGAATGGGCAGAAAGAGTGATTACTAGACAGCTTCTCCCATTATATCATGGGGTTCCTGATAGATGTAAATTTTAGATGGAGAAAAGTGCAGAAGAATTAATCTAAAAGCATGTAAATCTAGAAATGTCAGAAGAGTGTCTTGTAAAATATTGTAAAATTTGGGAAAATACAAAAGACCTATAATACAGAATTTTTAGTCAAAGTACATAACATATAAAGTTGAACTATCATATGGGTAGTCAATTACCAGTGGTTTTTTGCTACCTAGTACTGAGCTAAGTATAAAGATTGGAGGTGTATTTTACTGCCAACATAAGCTTGATCTTAAATTAAGGAAAAACAGTCTTATAAAAAATCATAAATAGATCACCAAATTTATTATCTTTAGTGGACCTAGCCATGGAGAATGGAGAATTTTTCAGTAGTTGTGACCCATATTCTGGACAGCTTAAAAATCCACACAAATCTTACACATGAAAAAATATTTGTTCACATCCATGAAAATAAATGAATCAGAGAAGTAAAAATTCTTTAATCACCTTCAGCATCAAGAGTCCCTCGCCTGTAAATTTCTCAAATTCACCCTCAATGTAAGGTATGTTGACCTGCAATATTCACATCAAAATTTACTAAAATTTCTGTTTACAATAAGTTGACCAACACAAAACTTCAATCACATATCTAGCTAAAATTGGTCTGATTAATGAGGCTGGTGGTCTCTTAAATGATGTTGAAATAACCTTGAAGAGTGACAAACTGATCAAATTTTGAAGGTCTTTACTGGTCTTTAGGCAAAGTTCCACTGTATTAAAGTATTTTGTTTATCAGACTTAAGACAGTACAAGGTATTGAAACAAAATGAGTAAAATTTACCTACCTTCAGAAGAAAGAACTCATCCCAGAAGTTGGGGTTCCCAGCAGATGGATCATCACCCTGGAATCCATGAAATATAAATACGAAACAATTAACAAAGTAGCAAGCTAACCTATAGGCATGTGAAACCTAATACTTTGCAAAGTAGGCCTATAATGCTTCAATTTGATTCCTTTGACATTAAATTTGATTCCTTTGACATTAAATTTGATTCCTTTGACATTAAATTTTACTGCAAAGAAAAAGTTAATGTGACATAAGATTTTGGGTTTTCTTTTTCATACAATCATTAGTGCAAGTGTAAATTAGACTTAAATGAAATAAATTTCTCATGCCACATCAATTATCTTGTTAAGTACTATCTAAAGCAAAATTTCATCATATATTAAAAATAAGATTACACTACTCTAATAAACATAGATTCAAATGGTCACAATCAACTGAAATAAAACATATCAAAGCAACAAATTGAATATTACTGTAGGTGAACCAACCTGAAAAAATGCCTCATAGATTTGGACTACTTTTTCCTTTAAAGCAATTTTATTTGATGAACTTTTTCGTAAAAGAACCGGGTGAACTTTCTTTGGTTCAGTAGGACTTTCTTGACCTGGCTGAGCCATTTTCCTGGAAAAGTGAAAATTGAAGTACAATGTACTATCAAATTTATCCAATATCAGGCAAGCTAATCAAATATTAAGCATTAGTAATCATGCCAATTACAAACAGGACTATTGACATTTCCACAGTGTATTTGATAATCATATGATATGTCCAACACCCATTAAAATTACTACATGTAAATATAAATCATTATAAATATCATGGAAATATTTAGAGAATTCATGGAATATCTAAACTGACTATCTAAAGATATCCTGGTATCTCATCATTTTAGGGCTCACTAGTGACACTACATCAACTCCTCACATCTGATCATATAAATCTGATATAGATTACCTTAAAACCATAGGTGGCTGGGGAATGGATAGTAAACATTACGATAATAAAATACATCATTCATTCAAATGTTCATGTCAGTTCTATAAATATCCTGGGACAGCCGGTTTTCGCCAGTGTAAGAGGAAATTCGGAATATGCGTAGACATTTGTCATCTTTAAATGATTAAAAACCACAGATATCCTAAGTAATCATCACCTTTTCCTCATTGATAGTTATGATGTATCGTCCTTTTGGTTAAAAACAAACTATCAAGAAAATAGGTGACTGACTTCTCATAGGCCATGCTCGGGTTCGATCTGTGCATTATGTCACCAATTTGCATGATTCCATTTTTTCCAACCCTTTTCTCAACTTCTCATCAGCATTTCTTTTTGGAAATAGCAAAAAATGGACAAGATTTGGTATACATTTAATTTCTATTGAAATGTTGAGGTCATACTGTGGGAAGTATGACATCGACGTTTCAATAGAAATTAGTATGCATTAT
The DNA here is from genome assembly GCA_016161895.1 of Pinna nobilis. Lineage (NCBI taxonomy): Eukaryota > Metazoa > Mollusca > Bivalvia > Pterioida > Pinnidae > Pinna > Pinna nobilis. The sequence continues at coordinate 9,184 of JACSZP010036000.1, read as the reverse complement.
GATACACAGTAGGTACTAAATATTCTGGATTTCAATTTCTTTCAATATGCACTGATACTATATTTTCATTTAACCCTGCTGAGCACAAAATACTTTCTACTGACTTCTTACTTTATTCACATAATGATGTCACAGGCCCAAACGAACAACTGGTGAAAATAGGAGAATAGCGAAAACCGTTGATGGCACTATATATGGTGTAGATACCCCAGCTGCCTGTGCGCAAGACCAAGCATTGAAATAGTCTGATCTGACCGATTTCAGATGAGTATGATCTATTCTTTGCAAATACTAAAATAGCTAGGTCAAGCATGTTATCAATTCAAATCAATTATCTGTGAGAAATTAGGCCTACTACGTGAAAAATCTACCCATGACACCCCAAACGCCCCTTGTGTTACATGAGCAACAGATATGATGACTTTTACCCTGTAATTAGAAGCCCCGGTAACACGGTACGTGTAAGTCTATCATTGCTCGTTTACACATTTACGGGCAGTCTGATTGCATGGTATCACACTCTAAGTTATTTCTTTCTAGACGAATACTTTTGTGCAAAATACGAATTGTAAATACCATGTATATATCACTATCAAGTATAGAAAGTCTAAAATGGTAGCTAGTTCCTGCAAAAATACCCCCACGCAAGTCTCAGCATACCTGTTTTATTATGGAGCAAACAACTCCGTCGCCCTGCGTCATCTGCAACTTCCTGTTTAAGCATTATAATAACGAAAACCGAAAACGGTAATAAAGGAGATTTTATTTCTTATAAAAACGCAACAGTAAACATTTTGAAGTTATGACACTCCCCTCTATGGAACCTTTTCACATAAAAATTTACTATTAAACTTATTAAGATGTTACTCGCGTAAAAAATTTTCAAAATAATCGTAACAATTTTTTTTCGGGCACGGAATGACATTTGGACCCCGCGCACTTCAAACGGAAAGGTGACGGTGAAGACCTGACAGGCTGACAGTCATCAAAAACCAAAGCAAGGCAGAATGACGAACTCCTAAATGTGACATTAATATGGCGGATAATAACACAGTCCCTACCCCTAAATCAAATCGGGTATATCATAATACGTGAACATATTCATAACGTTGATGCCAGATCATGGCAGATCTCTATGAAATTGTTAAAATTTATTTCAATATTTGGCAAGTTGCAAATGTTGTAGGCCTACTGTAGAGCTATTTTTGCATTTTTACTTGTACTGTTCTAAGATGTTAAATACATACAACGACCCCTTACTATATTTTTAAAGAAATATAGTAGAGAGCTATATGGGTAAGATGTCACTTGGCTATATGGGTAAGATGTCACTTGGCCTTGTGCATTAATTTTTGCCAAGTCTCTCCACAAATAGGGAGACTATTTTTCATGTAAAATTTTGATTATTTCTTGCACGTCTCCCCTTTTTTTAAAAAAAATTCATATTATGTTGTAGTAAAATTTAGAGTCTGCCCTATGAGATTGAAAAATCTCCCCCACAGAAAATTTGCAAGGGTAATGCACCAGTCTGTTCTGTGTGTAATATATTTTGATAAGTGCAATAATTATTATCATTACACAATGATAAAGTGACTCTCACAAGTCTTTATAGTCTAATCCCTTCGGGGATTCTGTCATGAAATGTTGTCTTACACTGTCGTTTTACTGTTGCCCTGCCAATCAAATATAAGACATCATAAGAAAACTGCCCACGAGTCCCCATCCAGCATTATTTATAATCATACTGGTTATGTATGTGCATGTAGCATATCATACATTCTAAGTAAAATTTAGAATCTCTTCCATGAGATTGAAAATCACATCATGGAAAATTTGGAGGCTGCAGGCAAGCCTGTGATATGTGATGTATATTATTAATTTTAGAAAAACTTAAGATGTGATGTTTTTGTCATAAGTCCCTATTTGCATTGTCTGTTGACATATATAAACAAAGGCAATGTCATTATAGGTTAAAAATTATCAAAGACATTTCACATACTGGTAACTTCATCGGCTAATAATATTATCCACTGGCTAAAAAAAATCTTGGTTGGCTGATTTTTTGGCTAACAATTTTCTGGGTCCAGGGTGAGCCCTGATCACTCCCACTCTATTTGTCTGCCCCACTACCCGATTCTATTAAATATCTTTCAATTTTTAGTGACCAAGTTAGAGTTATTCACAGGTTAATATACCTATGAATATTGCTTATGATGCATCTCCATGAGTAACCATACTCTTAACTACTGTGTGATATTACCTAAAAGTACATGTGTATGTTCTTCCCACTTTACAATGTAGGTTTAAAACACACCTAAGCATACACACGCTATTCAAAATTTCTGGGGAGAACACTGTGTTACATTAATAACTGTTTTTCTTTTGATGTATTAATCTAATCAATGTTCATTCTAATCTCTGATTTCAGTTTAGCAGTACATTGAAGGAAAAACTTAAAAGATGTGGTCGTTACCATAGTTCACCTTCAGCTCCACCTTGTAAAAAGTATCGACCATCAATCATTCCTCCGACGTCTAGTGATAGCCAGAGTATCAGCAGAAAAGAACATGAATTAAGTGAATCAAGTTATGAATCTAATGAAAGCACAGATGTGAACCACTGTGTTGACTTTTCAGAAACGACCCCAAGGATTTTATCCAAAACAGATTTTACGCCATTGAGAGAAAGTGATGATATAGGTGATGGTGGCTGTGTCAGATCAGATCCAAAAATGCTAAAATGTGAGTTGTCAAATTCTGCATCAAGTCCAACACTACACACTAAAGTCAACAATGATACAACACCTAGAGGAACTCTTGTTACAGCTCAAAATAAATTTACCAACAATCTACAGTGCCAGTCAAAAGAGACCAGCTCAGCAGAGAGAAATAAACTTGTTCTCATCACAAAACAGAGAGAAGAGGTTCTACGGAAACTAAAACTCGTGAAGTTTTACAAAACAAAGGTACATATTATTGAAACTATCCAAAACATTGAATAGAATAAAAAATAGTATTAGATTTAGCATATTCAGTTATGTTTTCATTTTTTTCTGTTTGTTCTAGGATTAATGATTTGTGGTTTGTAGTTTCTGATAAATTTGTCTATGCTCAAATATTTAAACTTGACTGTGGGATAGTGTGTTCATATGTACACATGTATTTTTCATGATTGACAAAACCTGTCACTATGTACAGAAATATCTTACCACTATCTTGATCTTTGAACTGAACTTTTGTGTCTTTTGAATGTAAGTGATAGGGTTTTTTTTTTTTAAATTTATGTGATACATGTGCATAGCAGAACCTCACTATTAAGATCACCCAAGTGAATGGGATAATTGGCGTGTTTATTGAGGTGGTCTCCTAAGACAGGTTTAAATACTCTAGAATAAGGATAGGCAGATTAAAATTTGAAGGTCCTTATTGCACAAATGTTCTCTGTCTCTGAATTGAGATGGCCTTTGGGCTAGGTTTCACTGTTGCCGTCATTACCTAGTGGTTAGCGTATTTGTGTTTGAATTGAGAGGTCTGAAGTTTGAGCCCGATTCATGGCACAATTGACTGTCCCTGTCTTTCGGATGAGACAGTAAAAACCTAGGATCGCAGTACTGTAGGTGTCGGCACATTAAAGAACCCTTTCTGCTCTATGGCCATATTAGCACTGAGTACATGTATAGGCAAAATTTG
>JACSZP010035996.1:0-14818 GCA_016161895.1 Pinna nobilis | reverse complement strand
TTCCAAGGTTAATTTTCGTGAAAACGGGGATTTAAGGGGGAGTAAGCAATGTGGTGACATTTGCCTGGGACAGCTTTAAATGTGTTGTATGTGGCGCATAGATCAAAATTACAAATATTATATTCAGGGAAACGTGAACTATGAATTTTGAGGAGAAATAAATAAAATGAAAAATAATATCCTATGAAATTTAACCTGGAAAATGTGTAATGAAATTTTTGGTTCAGTATAACACCAAGGAAATCTACAACATCTAGCTTTTAAGATGAATATTGTCCATCACCATCTTAGCAATAGACAAAATACTCATGATAAATTAATGAATATTACACAAAAACTGAGCAACTTCATTTTCATTTTGGATTTTCTGTTGCAAGGTACTGAGAAATATTACCTTTATAAATAAGAAACTTAAAATTGAAACTCGGCTGAGATAAAAACTGCTAAATAAGAGGAGGATGCAGTGCAAAATAAAACTTTACAAGATGTCTCCTTGTTTCATGAGAGTTCCAATGAGAAACAGTCTACAATAATACCACAGTTCCATCATTATTGGTACATATGTACATGTAGACTGTATTCGAAGTCTGTGAATATCACAAAACTAATGTAAACAGTTCCCATCTGCTACATTTGATTTTCTATTGATCCAGGATCCCCATGATCAACATGACCTATGACCTCAACTTTACAGAAATGGCACAAGTTAACGGTGGATATCAAAGCACACCCTGTCCACCATTCTTATGACGCTTGAGTGTATCCTCTGTAAGACTGTCCTGCATTATCCTCATCCTGATTCCACCGATTTCTTTCATTGTTTGCAAATATTGCTGCCCTTGAGGGATGATTACCAGATTTCATCCCTGAATAGAGAATAAAAAATTCACTTTTAACAAAATTCCACAAATTATCAGAGAAGCACACTAATAGAAAACGCAGCACGAAAGGCCAAATGCTGTATGCAAATTTAATTCATTGGCAGAATGTCTCAAGAGATGTGGTGTTGCTTGTTAGACATTTGACCCTCTGATAAAGAGACAAGTACTGAGGGCTGTTAAGTTATGACACATAATGTTCAATACTGAGGAATCTATTATAGATAACTTATCAACTATCTAACATTACTATGTTTCTGAATGAGTAGGAACACACAATTTCACTACTTGATATAGAAAGCCTAGCAATACTTTTGAGTCAAAAGTGTCTTTTTTAAAAGGATCAGATACTGTACATTATGAAGGCAAACAAGAGGACCAGGTTAACAATATACCTACTTAACACAACATGAAGAATACAAGAACAATCCCATAAGCTGTCACTAATAATAGTATAACTTACCCTTGCAATACTTGTTTGATGAATCTAAGTGGATCTGCTTTGTCATGGATGCTGTAACAACGAAATATAAAGATAAAGATCAAAACCTTGTTAGCATAGCACAAAAGGCGCAAATCAATGATGTGCAGTGTATAAGGGCCTTTTAAACTAAGGCCTGAGAAACATTTTACACTTTAGATTTAATTAAAAGAACATATGCTGGATGGTTGTTTTGTTGTTTAACATCCCATTCAAAAATTCTTCACTTCTATGGAGACGTAAAAAATGCCAGAGAAGTAGGACTCGGTATTTATGGCCATTCAGAAGGGAGGGTTCTTTAATGTACTTATTTCAAATTCCAGGAGCATAAAAAACCACTTACACATTGATGCTTGCACTGCCAAATTTTGATACACCTGTTTCATGCGCTCCATGCAGAGTTTACTGATTTCAGCATGGTTCACCATTGGTACCGGATAATCCTTGCCAATGATACACTTGGCCAGTTTCTGAACACTCTCAGGGGCATTCCAAGGCTCGTAGATATACTTCGGTGGGAAACCTTTCAACACTGGTAAATATGTTCTGTAAACATACAACAATCTCTAATAAATTTATTGAATATTAATGAATATCAGAATTTTTATTAAAATATTCCTTTCTTCATTTTATAAAAGATGTCTAATAACCAAAATATCTAAGCTAAATGAATAATTACTGTAAATCCAGTTTTATTCGCGAGACTTTTAATTTTTTTGAAATTATGCAAGAGTACTCACTCGTGAAAATAAAATAATCGCTAAAATTTCTACCCTGGAATATACGAACATATTACAACGAAGTGTTGTTACCCTTAGTCACAAGATGCGAAAATATTCTCTTGCGAATAACCCTAAGGCCCTCTAGTCGCCAAAATAAAGTTCCGTGGAAATTTCTGGAATTACAGTTGTCAGCATGTAACTATATGCTGATACTAAGTATGTTTACTTTGTTAAGAATATCTAGATAAATATTACAAACAGACAGAAATCAGATGATGACAATAATAATGATTATATAACTAATTGGAAAAAAACAAATCTGAAGTTTAAATGACAATACCTTTTCTTTCAGTGCACAAACATATCTATATGGTCATAATGTAGAGTACTTTTCTTACCTGATGAAATCTCCAGTAGGGTCTGCACGTTTACCAAAGCCCACTGGACAATAACAATGGAAAAATTGCTGGAAAAATGAACTACATGATAGCCACATCCACATGCCTGCATTGACACTCCAATCTGCATCTAACAGCAACTCTTCAAATACCTGAAAGATTACAATGTGCAGGTATAGTCCAAAATGGCATAGTAACCTACCGAATTAAAGGAATATCTGCCTAATGTGACCTAAAAGTATTTTTCCCAAAGTGTTTTTCCCCTACATAAATCACCTGAGTTTTGAGATCACCTGTCACATGTGACCATGTTTACAGCTTCCCTTGGACAGTCTGATAAAACACATTAGACGGTTTATTTCCTACGGTAAACAGGGTTATTTTTCGCCCTATTCACTAGCAAACAGATTCGCCCTGTTTTAAATTTGCTCAGTCTCCTTATAACATAATTCTATTTAATCAATTTTTTAAATTTGACAAGTTTTGATTTGCACAATGGTGATGATGACAAAAGGGGAGAACATAAAACAGGGGTGACAATTATAGTATAGAGTATATGCAATTCTTTTTCCTTTGTAATGTTAATTAGTGTCTCCTTTTTTCACAAGCTAACATGCCAAAGAGTATAAATTAAAATGTTACAATAACTAATTTTCCTATAAAATAAACAGTGGTGCCCCAGTAAACTACCTTCATTCCTTCTTCCCATGAAATCCATAAATCTCCACGTGTTAAGAAACATGCAACAGAATGCCGTGCTAAATGATGGATCCACCCCACTTGTCGTAACTGTGCCATTATTGCATCTATCCATGGAAATCCAGTTTTGCCCTGTAAATATAACAGATTTACATACTTATGGAAGAAATCTTCTCGGTTCTTATTCTTGTAAACATATCATACCAAAGTCTCACTGTAATATGAAATTCATGGTTAATTTGATAAAATAAGCAAATTATCCTTTTCTTTTCCTTCCAGAAGTTGTTAAATGAATATGACATCATCTAAATACTATATCCGTACGCCAACACTGAATAAAACTCAAGTTTAATGTCACATGTTTTTGTGGCATTCTTTTCTTTTTCTTTTGCCCATAATCTTTTCTCATATTGAAGAAAATAGCCTAAAATGTCACCAATTCTTAAGCCATTTCAGTTTCACACACAAATGCTAATTACATCAACTCTTGCATAACCAATAACAAGTCTATTTCTCTTAGTTAGGAGGAATTTTTCAAAAATAAAATACCTACAGTAAAACCTTGTTAATGCGAACACCAATAATCCGGATGCTTCAATTTCTGTACAAAATTTCCAGGGAACAAAATTTTCAAATTCCAACAGTCATAACAATAGGTACGTTTGAGTAATCAGGGCACTTCATTAATCTGGACAATTTGCTTGGGGACAAAAGTGTTCTAATTAATGAAGCTCCATTGTAAATTAACATCAGCTATCATTGATCTACTGACCTCTGCCCATTTTGCCAGAGCTTCTGGATTTTTATCCCATGGGATTTGCACACAAACTGAATTGTCTGTCATTCTGTCAAAGTTTGGATTATTAGTAGCTGCTGTGTAGAAGAACTCTCTCCATAGTAACTGACCATGAAGAGACAGAGGCGGATCCGACTGTTTCTTCACCTGCAAAGCAAGCAAAAAAAAAATTTTAAAAATGCTTGGTTGTATTGTTGTTACATGCCCCATCAAGAATCTTTCACTTATAAAGAGAAATTTCCATGTTCCGGTAAAAAGAACCAAATTTTGTCTATGCTTCACGCAGCAGGGAGTGTTCTTTTAACATTCCGACACCATCTGTGACACATGATTTTGGTTTTTACTGTCTCATCTGAAAGACAGGGACAGCCAACCACAATGTGCCTCAGATTCCAACCCCTCGTCTAATAATCAGAAAGCAAACACGCTTACCACTAGGCAATGGCTGCTTGAATACATATATATCACAAGTACAAGAATGTATTCATGTTCATAATTATAATATATTAGTTACAATGAACTTGATATTGACTACTTTCAGGTAAATATGTAGACAGGTAATGAATCAAGGTAAAGAATGAGAATGGCAAGTCAAAAGGTAGACACCTGATGGATGCCATTATGTTGATAAGTAACAAGGAATGAGTCACGCCTCATCAAACACACGTGCCTATTGCTCATTACAATGATAATTCAACTAGAGACGTATATAACACGGACACTAGCGGCCTATCAAACTCTCGCGTGATCACAAGCCCGCTATTGTTCTCAACTATCTAGATGAGATCAGGTTTTTATAGAAAAGTAAAGGATGAAATACCTTGCCAATTAGCGTCAAACAGTTAAGCATTAATAACAGTTGTATAAACATTTTGATGCAAATAGGGACTCAATAAATCGTGATTGACTGATTACGAGCAACAACGAAATCTCATCTTTCAAAAGAGCGTTCGGAACACCTCAGTTTACCTCTAAGTTATACATATATGTTAACAATGAAAGGCACCGATCGTCACTTCCGTCACGAACGACGAATCAATAGAGAGAATAGGAAGTTACCAGTCTCTGTGTTATATACGTCTCTGATTCAACTAATGATTGGACAATTTTTGCCATACTGACATAAAAATGTCATCCCTGTTCAAGGTAAACCCCATGTAAATCATAACCTTGTTGGGATGACTTCATTAGACCGATTGTAAACCCTTTCAACACCATAAACCGAAATGCACTGGTCTGAGGCAATAGAAAAGAGCAAACCATTCTGATAAATGGGGTTCAAAGGTCAGCTTTGTCAATTGTGTGACTCTGCTTGGGTACCACTTATGAAAAAAGTGATTGGCGGGAGGGGGCCTTTTACCTAACTTTTGTGTTTTATTACACCTTTCAATATAAGTTAAATAAATGTAGATTAGTGTTTATAAACAGATAGCATCTTCAGTATATGTTCTTATGAATTCTAGGATAAATGTGAACTGTATTGTTTGTGTCCATGTAAGTGTTTGTGTACATGCATCAGAATACCTGTGTGTGATTGTGTTTATTTCTATAAATACATATGTATGTCTAGATATGTTTGTGTATGAGTATGTACTTATGTTATGCAAAATTTATGCTGCAGGTAAGAGCAACTGTGTCTGTTTGCATGTGCGCCTATATACTCAAAAATTAAATCTGCTGTGATAGTAAGCAACTGTATCTTTTGATAAATGAAATGTTTCAATGAAAAAAAAATTGTTTTTTCTATGTACAGAAACATTCTGTTGATGTGTTACAAAATGTATGGAGTGGTTATTTATGTAGCAAAGGTACAAGATAGGTTAAGAATTTATAATTATTAACATTTGACCCTGAATTTCAGTTCTGACACACAAAGAATGTGAATGAGCATAAGTGCTATAATGATCTTTTTCTTACCTTTCTGAAAAGCTCTCGTAACTTCCAGTAAAAGAGTCGTGGAGATAAACAGCCAAACCGTAAATAGGGGCTCAATGTCGTCTGACTTGGAAATAATGACTGCGTAGTCATTTTTGGTTTCTCAAAACTTGCAACCCATGCCTGAAATACAAGCCTCCATATTATTTAATCAATATTTAATTAGATTTTCTGTGTGGGTTATATGGATAGCGTTAGGAATAAAAATAGACAAAGTTCCCTTTTTTCACAAATAGTAAACCAAATATGTGAATTCTCATTTTTATATTTCCTAATGCTAACTGCAATTGGCAAACTCTAGTACATACATGTAATGAAACAGCTGAACAATAAAAAAAAATCAATAAAATGAATTCAATGTCAGTCAAGTTTGTCTTTTTTGAAACACAGCATGATAATGATACCATATAAATGAGATTTGTGTACTTTGCAAGTCATCTCAGTTTACAAGATATTCTGACTGATGTAGATAGTCTGTCACTCAAAATAATACAGTGATGTCATTCAAAAGGGTCATACCTTCCTCTCCAAGTGTCTCTCAAGCCTTGATAATGCCTCAGACTCGCCCCCAGGGAACATTGTGGGGTCAAGGTTCTCTGTATCAAAACCTGTCAATAGAAAAATAAGCCATATAAGTATGTAAATGGTGTCATGTGTAAGTAGGTTAACTATACAGCCTTTAATGTAAACATTCCTCAAAGTAAACAGGAGAGCTTTCATGGCTCAATGATACTGATCACGGACCAGTAACCAGGCAGGACCAATAGCCAGCTGAATCAATCCATAATGAAATTTAGATTCTGTGTCAGTATTTAATGAACCATTGATGGCCCTAAGTAAGTGCCAAAAACTTGGAAACTCTTCACCAGCAATCTGTGATATCTACATAGGAGTTATAGAAAGCTTTCAGAACTTCTTAAACAGACAGAAGGGGTGGTTCCTATATGTATATACCCCTCTCCTAAATTTTGTTTTTGTGTGTGAGTGTGTACGTGTGTGTGTGTGGGGGGGGGGGGGTCCAACAATAGAAAATCTAATAAAAGCATAATCTAGTTAAAGATAAATGAATGGCACATACATTGTATGATATGGATGCATGTAAATATATTTGGACCTACCAATATATCTCACATTACTGTACCATCCTCAAACAAGGAATTGTGATTTACTCTAATTAATGATCCTAAGCCTAAAATCAATGACAAAATCATAATATATACTGGTAAACTTCTTTCCAGCAGAATTATAATTACACAAGCTGTCATGTCACAGTGAGTTAAGCTGTTCACTTCTACATAGACCTATTAGTGAGTTAAAAAACAGCAGTCATTATCTGTAGATTTATAATGTACTAATGTAACTCCAAGTGCAAGGATATACCAGATTACATTGCCAATAAACATGTTCAAGTCTAAACAAAATGTAAAATATCGCATTCTACTAGCTCAAGTCTATAATAGAATGCATCAACAATCTTCTTTTTAAGATACAGGGACTGTCGTGGTTCAGTGGTCACCTAGCTCACATTCTGATCCTTGGTCATGGGTTTGAATCTGGGCCATACTGCAGTTGGTCACCGCTGTCCTTCGGATGAGACAGTTAAATCAAAGGCTAGTGTCGGCACTTTATAGAACCCTCCCTGCTCAATGGCCATAAGTGTCAAGCATAAGCCAAACTTGTTGCTCTTCACCGACAAATTGTGACATCTCTATATAAGTGAAAGATTCTGGAGTGGGACTTTAAACAACAACACAACCAACCAACTCAAAATACAAACCTAATTCCTCCAGTGTTGGGACTCCATATTCATCGTCATGATCCTCATTTACAGGTGTTCTCTTTTTGCCTAGTATTTCACTATTTATTGCCTCTTCTGGCTGTTTTGGGGGTTCCATTCCCGAGATTATAGACAAGAATCGTTTGTATGTCAGTGGAGGGATACCATTGTTCGTTGATATTATCCTGGATGAAACATAAGTGTACATATACATTATGTTTCCATTAACAAGCTATTGCATTTCCATTAAGAATACTATAAACATAGAAATTTCTGCCCCTGTTTTATTTTCAGGGATGAAATTCCATTACAGTCAAAAATGAGGAAAATGGCTCCTTTGTAGGAACTGAAAGTGAAAATAAAAAAATTAACATTTCAGCAAAATCTAGAAGTAAGAGGAATTCCTCCAATCAGAGGAAAATTATCATCCCTGTACTTTTGCCCCTTTCACCTTCATTTTTAGTGAGCAAATTCAAAATGGCAAATCTCAAAACTATAAAGCTATGATGAGACTAGGTGAATCTAAAATGGGGCAAAACTTTGTGCAAATTCATTGGGGCTTTAATGAATACGTGCACATGTAACACAGGGAAAAATAACACTGTATACAATATTTAAAATCCCTCCACCCTTACTTTTCACCAACGCAACAAAAAACATATCCTAGAAAAATCCTGATGCCCACCATCATCAGATCATTAATAGACCTATGGTAGACTGTTCTTTTGCCTTCTTTCTCTTACTTCACTCAATAAATTGCAGCCCTCTCTTTCAAAGTCCAATTTTCCCCATGATGAGGGCCAGGTTTTTTGGGGGTTTTTTTGTTTGGGGTTTTCCCCCTTTCTTTCTTTTTTTTTTTTTAAAGTTCTTCAGTACCTGCTGTGATAACTTGCTTTACCATCAGTATAATGCTGAACAAAATATCATCCAAAACCTCAAAATTATCAACATTTTCAAATTGAAATATTCCCTTCAAAAATAAACTAAAACAACAAAGAAAGAGGATGATAAACTCAGAAAAAAACAAAAATAAACCAAACAAAAATTCTAGAAACATAAGTTGTAACTTTGTACATGTATATAGTTCCTGATAAAAAGTTGTTTTTATACATGAATATTTATTTCCCAGAAAAAAAAATTGTGTTTATTGAGCTGATAGTAAAAAGTCAAGGTCTTTATCTAAGTAGCCACGCCTTATTTACATAACATGTAAAAATTCATTTTTAATCATATGTAGATATATTTAAAGTTGAGAAGTGTGATGTAACATGTCTCCAATTCTTTATTGGAAAACTGTAAGCGGAGTGGCTTGCTGGTAATTATTCCAAGATAAAAAAAAAAAACCTCAATCTGGACAGACTATAAATCACTTTATACATGCATTGTATATACACGGAAGCTTTAGTCTTTCACTTTATATCGAAAAAAAAAAACAGAACCTGGAATCAATAGTGAAGCTTAGAAAAACCCATGTGATGTATATATGTTCATTCACCTCATTGTCTGGTTTTGAATCTAGGAACAGAAATGGGCACACAATTCCAAAATGCAAAAGGGCACTTTTAATCCATACATATTGGTTTTGAAGACACCTGCACAATAATGTATACTTATATATACCCTCAACTAACTCATTTAAAATACCATTCATTGAATAATAATAGAACACCTTTTTCTAACACAGAATCATTTAACAATTTCTATCTTGTTCATTCCTGGAGGGGCATATATTTAGTAAAGGATAGGGCATGGTACTTAGAAAAAGTGCATGGTGTTTCAGAAAAAGGTTATGGCGCAGCGCCAAGCTATGTTGCTCTAGTTCAGCACTATTGTCACTATACCGACATCATCATATTACACTGATAGTGATGACTTACTTTTGTAGTTCATACAAAGTATGAGACGCTCTGACGATGACCTCAACCCCAGCCTCACTTGCCAACATTCTGATCACATTGTCTCTCTCTTTACCAAACGGTTCTGGGTCCTCCTCAAATGACAGAGCTGATATATTCCATTCCTAGACAAATGAACAATATAGAGTGATAGTATGAGTATATGCCATGTGTTAAGACAGAAAAGGCAGAGACTTTATGCTCACCCAAAATTTCATTTGTGTGAAGCATCACTCAATGCTGGAAGGAGATATGGGCAAAATAAGATTTAAGTCCTAAGTGCAGAATGACCATGACCTTTGATCATTAAGCATGGTAAGCTGCAAGCCAGTGTCATGGGGATAATATTTTGTAAGTATGACCTAAATACATGAGGGGGTTCAATAGATATTGCTAAGGACAGACAAAGTGGCAACTATATGCTTCCCTGACTTTTTTTTTTTAAGGGGGATGAATTGTTGGTTTGCTGTAACAGGACTCAAGGACTCAGATCTACAGGAACATCTAACCCATGGCTGCTCTCTGCATATAGTTACTAAAGAAACATGGTCCACGTGTTGTAAAATTAACCAAGTTAATTAAAAAGAAGGAACACATCATTTTATAATGCAAAGAAAGCGATATTTATCAAATTATGTTTTCAGATTCCAATATACTATTACAACAGGTGCTCTGATTTCCTTACATCCACCCTCCTTGCCAACATCATGATCAACAGGAGATATTAAAAGAAGTTGACATACACATGCATGTTTGTTAACCACTGTAAAATAAATAAAGTGTAAACTTAACAGAATTTAACACTTTATTTTCTCAAATGTAATAATAAGCCTGACCATGATAATGTAAAAGGCTTTGTGATTAGCACTCAAAAGTCTTGCATGTTGAGGAGTGTGCCAAGCTAGTGTGCACATGTTTTATCAGATCTACAAGAATTAGAGCAATACACTTATGTGCATGTTGTAATTATTAATCTTCTGATACCAATGTCTGATGATTGGCGTTTGCTGTACAGTGGAGTTGGTCTATAACCAAGTCAAAGGGGATTTTTTTTTACTTTGTTATAGGCATCCTTTGTTTTAAGCATCAGAATTTACTTCATAAATAGATAAATAATAATTCTTTTCGGGGAGTTTATTGCTCTTCCTTATAGCACTGAAATCACTTTAAGCCAATTCGTTGTAGACAAACTCTACTGTATAACTTCTTGACTATGATTTTTTTTGTAGGTTTTCATCAGAAGCCAGTTTACCAATCTATTTCCTGATTTCCATTGCATATTTTTTTTACAAGTAAACTAGCTTTAAAGAAGTAATGAACCTTATCCAATTCTGCAGTTTAACCTACTTTTTCAGATTCCCTTTGGGGCCCCTATTGTGGTCCCATCTTGACCCTGGGGCCACTATTTGAACAATCTTGAATCTACGCTATATAATGATGCTCCCATATCAATTTGACTAATTGTACACTTGCTGTTCTTGAGAAGAAAATTTTTAAAGATATTTTCCTAAATAAACCTATGTTAAACTTTGGGCCCCTATTGTGGCCCCATCTACACCCTGGGGGCCACCATTTGAACAAACTTAAATCTACACTCTATCAGGATGCTTCCACATAAGTGTAGTGATTTTAGGTCCAGTGGTTCTAAAGAAGAAGATTTTTAAAGACACCCACCCATTTTTTAATGTTTCTTAATTATCTCCCCTTTGATAAGTCCCTGACCTTTCATTTGAACAAATTTGAATCCCCTTCCCCCAAAGATGCTTTATGCCAAGTTTGGTTGAAATTGGCCCAGTGGTTCTTAAAAAGAAGTCGAAAATGTTCAAAGTTTACAGACGGACAGACGACGGACAAAATGTGATCAGGAAAGCTCACTTGAACCTTCGGTTCAGGTGAGCTAAAAATGGCTTACAAGATACTCAGGTTTAAGTTATGCTCACTGAACTATGGGTGAGAAATGGTCCAAGGTTTTATCCAACAAGTTTGTATGAGTAGGGAACTTGTGTTAATCAATATTCTAAATTATCTAATAGACTGATTTAAATCATAATTTTTTTTCAGCAGTAGGACCACACCAGGCAAATTAAGAAATGACTTGGAATTTGTCAATATAAACAGTATATATGTGTAGGCTTACATACCTTGAATAGCTTTGGGAAAAGGTTTGTTGGTTGTCCTCTGATAACAAATAGCCTTGAATTCAGTTTCCTCAATGCTGCATCAAGATCTTCCAAACATTGCAGCAAAAACCTGCAAAATAACAGATGCATTTGTCAGGAATAACTAGAATTGTCCTAACGGGACTTATACCCCCCGTGGCAGCATTTACGAGGAATGGGAGCTATGTGTGTGACCTTGACATTTGACCTTTGAACCCCAAAATCAATAGGGATCCTCCTTGAGTCATAGGCAATCCATGTGTGAAGTACCAACATTGTAGACCCACAAGTAATCGAGTTATTGTGCGGAAACCATTTTCAAGGAACAGTCTTGTGGTCTTAACCTTTGACCTTCCGACCCCAAAATCAATAGGGATCCTCCTTGAGTCATAGGCAACCGATGTGTGAAATACCAACATTGTAGACCCACAGGTACTCGAGTTATTGTGCGGAAACCATTTTCAAGGAACAGAGTCTTGTGACCTTGACCTTTGACCCCAAAATAAATAGGGATCCTCCTTGAGCCATAGGCAACCCATGTGTGAAGTATCAACTTTGTAGACCCATGGGTACTTGAGTTATGGTGCGGAATACATGGACAGACAGACAGACAGACGGGCGGACAGACATGGTGAATCCAGTATAACCCCCTACAACTTTGTTTGCGGGGGTATAAATACATTTTAAGACTTCCAACAGTTTATGATATGTGATCAACCTGGTTAGAATGATCTCTTTAGCATAACAACACCTGCATAACAACAGATGCATTTATCAGGAATAAATACATTTTAAGACTTCCAACAGTTGATGATGTGTGATCAACCTGGTATGATCTCTATAGTATAACAAAGTAAGGCAATCAGTAAAACTGATGTTCAAGTATGCTACCCGAGACAAAATTTAAGCAGCAGATCTTCTGTGAGACGATTTTTTAAAGTATTTTATTTTTCATGAATGGTGATCTAGGTCAAACAACACTTGAAGATATGGACAAAGTCAGGTTTCAAGTCTAAAATTTGAGAATGACCTTGACCTTTGGCCTCGGGTAAAGGCCAGTGCAAATAAGTACCGTAAGTCAGGAGTAACATTTGTGTAAATTATTATTTCGGTCACTCAATACTGGAAGGAGATAAGATTTACAAAGAATTTTAAATCACCAATCCAAAATGACCTTGACCTTGGTTGAAGGTTAAAAAAAAACAACATTTATTTCACTTGAGTAGTAACATTTGCCTGAATTATGGTCAAGGACTCCGAGTTCTGAAGATGTGGGCAAAATAGGCTTTCAAGTCATTTATAAAATGGTATTTCTCTCTGGCCTTGCATTAAAGTCAGTGCACACCTGTTTGTCATGAGAAACATTTGGGTGTACCTGTGTACTTAATCCAGAAAGACCTTGACCTTTAACCATGTAACAAGGTGGGCCACTGGGATTATATTTTTAAGTATTACTTAAATTTATGGCAGGATTTAGGAGAAACCGGTGTAGCTCAGGACTCACAGACAGACAAAGCATTAAATAGATACATGTACCGGTACCCTCCCCTTAAAAATTTTTAGGGAGCACAAAAAGGTTGACTCAGACCAGGGATAAGCATCGGGGTATGCCTAAGTTGGTGCTTTCTTCTTTTTTTTTTTTTGTATCATGAACCCCGAAATGTATCATGCTAAAGTACACTCCATGAGGAAATGCCATATTTGAGGAAATTTCCTCTGTACCTTTCTAGAAATAACAGTAGTAATCTACCTTTGGTCTTTGTCTTAATGGTGATAATAAATGATTTATTAAAACTAGACAATGTTGATGTTCTTTTTTACATACACTGGGCTACTGTAACACTGGAGGAGCAGTCTGTCTTTACCACACTGACTCATCTGAAGCCTTCAAGGACAGGGAAAATAACAGTCAGGACAACAGGGGCATCTTAACCAATGGCTGCCCTCAACTGTACACATTCTACACACCAGTGGAGGGCAGACATTGGTAAGATGCCCTTGTGTCAGGACCTCATTCTTTATCGCATCCTCATCTGAAGGATAGGGGCAAAAAAACACAAGATGCCCAGATAGGCCTTTAACGCTCACCTGAGTAATACGAGCATAAACAGGTATAAAAGACATCAGCTGAAAAGCCATAGATGCATTCAGTTTTTCATTCTATCCAGCCCTTCAGTTCTGGAGAAGAAGTTTCTCAAAGGAGGGTACCCACCCAGACCTATTTGGCCCCGCCCATTTTCCACCCCTGGGTGGATTCAACTGAAAAACAACAACACTTATAGGGGACCATGAGTACTTCAACCCTGCCAAGTTTCATCAAAATCCCTGTAGTTCTTTAGAAAAAGAAGCTGCAAATGTGAAAAAACATCCCCCTCCTCATTTTTTGAAGTTAAAACAACTTCATTAGAATTTCAAAAAGTGAATTTCAGTAATTTTTCTTAAGAAAGAAATTGTAAACATTGATCTCATAGCATGTAAAGCATTTTATAAAGCTAACTGATGAAATCAGAGTCAACCTTTGATAACATTGGCTGAAAAAGTCAAAATATGACAAAGTCCGAAAAAACATCAAAAACGCATCAAAAATTTTATTTCCAAATGGAACCAAAAACAACAACACTTCTGAGTTCTTCATAATACATCCATCTAGATCACTCAGATGCATTCAGTTTTTCATTCTATGGAGCCCTTCTTAACACCTATTCTCACAAAATCTGCCCAATTCCCCCAAAATATGTCGTACTGCACAGGGAGATTATTTTATAAAGATTTTACATCAAATTCCACGATTTTTTGTAAAGTACGATCCTAATTTCTTAGTCAACCACTAAATGTTATGATCTCATGCTTTAAAATTTATTACAAACCATGATCTATGGCTTCTTTACCCTGTTTTCTACATGTCGCTCCTATAGTGTATGATTTTTGAATTGTTGCCACGCGGTGACAAGTTATAGAAAAATGTATTAACTTGTTCAAATGCAAATAGAAATGCGTTGTTGTTTCGAATTCAAACATGTTTGTTGGCTGCGTGAATTTAGATAAAAATTTTGCATCATTAAACTCTGTCGCTAATTT
>JACSZP010035969.1:848-11616 GCA_016161895.1 Pinna nobilis | reverse complement strand
TGATTTGTTTTGTTTTGTTGTTGTTTAACGTCCCTCTCAAGAATATTTCACTCATATGGAGACGTCACCGTGTGCCGGTGAAGGGCTACAAATTTTGCCTGTGCTCGGCACTTATGGCCGTAGAGCAGGGAGGGTTCTTTAACGTTCCAACACCTACTGTGACACGGGACCTCGGTTTTTACTGTCTCATCGGAAAGACAGGGACGGCCAACCGCGGAGTGGCGCTGCGGAATCAAACCCCGGACCCCTCGGCTCGAAGTCGAACACGCTAACCACTCGGCCACAGAGTCCTGGACAGTAATACAAATGATATGCGTGTGACCTCAGATGTGAAGTCTTCTCGAAAACTCGTGACATACACGCATCAACAATATTGCAAAATAAATGTTCTAATAAAATGATAATATTTCAAAAGGGAGAAAACGGTAAACAAGCCTTAATTAAAAATTTACGATAAAACTAAATCCTATAGTTTCACTTCCGCATGTATTTCTGTCATGTCCCCTAGTTATGTTACGATCGGTAAGAGGTGGAAGTCTTACCAGAAGAGTAATCAACAGTCATTAACATGACAATTTTTTACGATCTTTGCTTATCATTTCAGATGAACTCTGTTTACATCTTCAAATATGCAAAAACGAATTTTCGGGGAATTATAAACAGATTCAGAATATTTGTTTTTCGCTTCATTACACACAAAAAAGATTTTACATTAATTTAAATGTTTGTTTGATATGAAATACCGAAACGGGGTCAAAACTGGTTAATGAGGTGCCAACAGATTAATCGAATACGCCTTATCCTGGGTGATATACCAAGATAAAAACTTTCTAACTTGCTTTAAATCACTTTTTACGGTTATTCAATCCTTAAATTGTACCACCTAGGACATTTTTTAGATCTTTACTCTTTATTCGACTAAATGCAATACGAGTCCAATTTATATATCAATTATCCATCAAAGGTATGTAAAATCCAAATAAGTCGGTATTTGCATTTTTCTATCCTTGTTCATTTTAACTTTTCCAGTAACCGGAATCAGAACGCCTCGACACAAAGTTTCTGCAGTTATCAATTAATCGGTACATGCTCTAGATATTTTTTATATTGTATGCAACAAAACTTTTGGCCCACGATGCACACAGTTTCCACAAATTCATACCAAACATACATTTGAGTGCATTTGACAATGAGACAAAGTAATAATTTCATTGCATCATGCAACATTACTTTTACATATGTTGAAATTACATTCTTTTTTGTACACTATACGGCATAATTTCACTTTTGAAAAGAAGTACATTTAATAAGTATGCATTGGAAAAACAATAATATTCCACCGAAAAAAGTGTCGAACTGTCCTTGCTGTGTTGTCAAAATGAGAATCAATGATGTAGTATTTTTTTTAAATGCTGGGGATAATCTCGAATTTTGAAAACATAATAACTAAATCATGCACCTTTTTTTGTTTGATATTAGCAGGCATTCACATTCATTTTGTGATAAACTGAATATTATTTTTAATTTTCTGATCCCTTTGGTTGAAAAAATCAGTTCAAATGAAAATTATGAAAAATAAAATATATTGTTTACCTCTGATTCTTTCATTTACATGTAGATAATAAGATAAGTTTACATATAGAAAGTTGGACAAACTCAAACTTAAATGTACTTATCAAAACTGTTCACATGCCAATAGTGAGAAAGAGTAAATAAGTTTACCTATGAATATAGTTATATTCGTGGAGAGTTATTTCTTGAGTAGAGGTTTATAATTCTTATTCATTTCATGATGTGAACAATCATACCGGTTGTTAACCGTTTTTTACACACTGACTTTGACTACAGATTACCCAGTTTACCTTATCAAGATATAGGGCTCATGACGTAGGTGACCGGTCAATAGGGTATTCCTGTCCCTCCGAGGCACCTGATCCCACCTCTGGTATGTCCAGGAGTACTTGCCTGTCCAACTCTATATTTGTCTTTCTTACAGGAATTTTGAGATCGATCATCGTTGGTTACCTTACCTTTTTATTAAACGTATAATTAAATGAGTTCTGACAAAATTTCAGTTTTAGAATTAGACGCGTATCGAATCCAAATATCGATATAAATATAAAGGTACTCGATTTGTGTTGTAATTGATTTAGAATTAGTCTATTTTTCAATTTGCTGTTATATCCATAACACATCAAGGTAGGTTAGGTTACTAAGTATGTTCCACTGCATAATTGTGCTAGAGTTTCCGACAAGAAAAACAACTTCATAATACTTGGAATATAGTACGAGTTATCTTTCCTTTGGCATTGAAATGAGGAATACTTTTTTCAGTAAAGTCCTTCAACAGGTCAAGTAATGGCAATTTTTCAAACTCAGGGAAACATCTTTGCGTTTCCAGTAATAAGATACTACAACTATTAATCTTGTACATCTGTTCTAAGAGTTTTCAACTAATCCCTTTCATAAACGACTAAATATGTGCTCTGTCCTTAATCCTTTCAACCCCAACTATCAGAATTGTATAAATTTTTTCTATTGTCCTAGTCCAGTCCATTTCGGTTTGTGGGGTTGAAAAGGGTTAGGCTAGTAGCAAATGTTTGATGAAAAATTTTACCAACCACTGAATTCCATACTCATTAATTCACTAATTCCAGATTTGTATGGAGAAGGGCATCCTGGCTGACGTCCACCTCCGTTAGGGAAGAAATCAATGTGCCCTGTAGGCTTTCTAGTGCCGAATCCTGGAAGGAAATTGGAAGCATATTAAATTTTGTAAAAAAAAATTGAATTTATGTTTAAGTTGTTTTTCTTGTTGGGATTACATTTTACTGTGAGACAAACATAAATAGATTATTAGAGGCCAACAATTAAGAATTATTATGATAATATCATTCTTGTGAGAGATCGATAAAATTAAAATGCTACATGAAGTACAGTTAAAACCAGGGGAAAAACAGGAGCATACATTGATACATTTACCTGCATCCTCTATAGGTAAGGCATCCGTGTGTATAACATCTACAAAGGACGCGTCAGAAGGGTCCAGTCTCACTTCTTCATCGTAGTTTTCAAACAGTGGTCCAGCTGGGTCCATTCCTGTTTAAAATGTTGGATATGATAACAACTTTGGCATTAAAAAAATTGTCACTTAGACAAAGTATGTCAGCAGTACAGCAAAACATTATTTCAACAACATATTCTCAGAGTAGATTTGATTTAATTTAAATTCCTCATTTATTTTTCGATGTGTTGAGACAGAGAAAAAACTATTTATTGGTAATTGTGGTAATCTACAACAGCAGAATCTATCTACTGAAGAAGAATGCATCATGAAAAGTCATCATACCTTTCTTCAGAATTTTACTTTACAGCATAATGTTATTTTCATTAATTGATCCGCTGATTCAGCAAACGATGTATATGAATATCGATATTTCTTACACGAATTGCCAACTTCACTACATACTTAATTTTCTATCTGGCATTCTTTTTCAAATCAATTGTATTTACGACATTTTTCACATATGGCATAATAGGTAAGTACACAAGTGAAAGAATATCATTTTTGTTTAAGATTGAAAAAAGAAGGCAAGAATAGCGTAGCACGTCCTATATATCAAAATGGGTACATACAAATTAAATGTCTGATTATCTTTTTTTATATTGAGTCAGAAGTTGTACATCTAAACTCGTTAGCCATGCTTTCGTATTTAAACTACTTTGAAGGGTATTTATGCATGTTCCAACACCCCTTTTGTACAATACAGTGCGAAGTTTGATAAGGCTACAGATGAAATGTATTACTTTGTTAATGAGAAAATATACATGTATGTATTTAGATAGAACGCCAAGCTATGTCTGCACCTGTAATACGTCCTATCCTGGATATTCTTGATCCGATATACCCAGATGTTTGGGCTCCAAGACTGTGCCCAATCAAATGAGTTTCTTCCATTTTAGCGTCAAATTTATCGCGCAAGGTTGTAAGAAGAAGCGCTGTGGCTGCCCCTACCACTCTTGTATTGGCAACAGCTTGTTGGTACATTTTGGCTGCCCCCGACTGCCAGTTTACAACTATGACGTTGAAGTCTCCCTACAAAATCGGCGAACAAAAAATATCTTAGAATATCTGAAATTTCTATTTTAGTAAATACAATCATTCTTCATTCTCACTATCAAGTAAACAGTGTTACGCATTGTTTTGAAAACATGATTCGATTCGAGAAGGAAGCCAATATATATGAAGATTCATAATCTTGTTATTCAAAACAAGGAGACATTGGGCCGACGTAAAAGGCAAAAACAATGTTTTCCTCAAGTGCCAAGGACAAACAGGTCAATGAAACATACGTCTGGCATTTTGTAATAACAGTTTAATGACATAACTTGTCAAGAAAAAATTCTCAACCAAAGTTTGGTAATATAATTAAGCACCGTGGAATGTAGTGTTATGCCCTATTATCTTACAGTGCTTGAACTACGCGCTGAAAATTCTTCTAATATTACATAGAGAGATGGCGATATAAACCTTACACAGTACACAACAGAACTTTGCTACACAATTGTCCGTATAATCTTTGTATTGGTGTTAATGGATAGACTTTTTGGGAACAATTGCACATCCCTAATTGGATGAGACCAGCTGTCGAGAGGNNCTTTTTCTAGGGTAGTAGCCCCCCCCCCCCCCCCTCCCACGGGAATATTCTGCTATTGCGTCATGCTCCTTCTGGAATTTCAGAGTAGACTCCTAAGGCGGAAAATCTACCCTAGAGTACGAAGGGAAAGTTCTACACTAGAGCAGTTGTTCCCCCATTTTTTCATATTTGTCTCTCGGAGTAAATATCCACAAGTCTAAAGGTTCAATATCAAAAGAGACCTAAATGGTTAAAATGCAGAATCCTCGCTACAATTAGTTTTTATTAAGTTTAAGGTCAAACTCACGTCTGAAAAAAAGCTGAAGAGGAACCAAGAAATATTCGAAAACCCAAATCCTAATAGATATGACAAGTTGGGATCAATAACGGTCCTAACTAAATCTATTGCTTCCGGCACGCACGTGTGGGAAATAGTTCTTATTCGTGTTATTTGAATTTCAATTTTGTAATTCATGTAATAAAGTATGTTCACGGTGTGTTTATGGTACTGTAAATCCGGTTTTATTCTCGCGTAATTACGCGAGAGCACTTACTCGCGAAAATTAAAGTATCGCTTAATATACAAACCATTATTGCATGGATACCGATTCGCTAAAATAAGGTTCAGCGAAAATTTCTTGGTTTACAGTAACTGAACGATTCCTTTAGTTTTCACAAAGAATTCTTTCAGTGGTTATGAATAAGAAATCATCTCTGGAACCTTGACAATCAAATACATAATAATGCATGTAATAGATTATATATAAACTTTGAAATAGAATTAACTTCAGTCTAATAGCTTTTGACATATTCAGAACCCAAGGTTCATGTCCATCATCCATGTGACCGTGATTAATGATTTTGTTTGCGCATGAGGCTTCACTGGTCAATCCCAGTTGTATAATTTATCTCCGGTTTAATGGCAGAGTTTGATGTATGCGATAAATGAAACTAATACGAAGGTATATTTGACTTTTATAAATGAAATACATATGTAGGTATGTGCTTGTAAAATACAATATTGAACTTTAAGATCGAATTACCTTCTCCAAAAGAGCTCTTGACATATTCAAAACCCAAGGTTCATGTCCATCACTCATGTAGCCGTGGATAATGACTTTGATTGGCTTAGAGGCATCGAAAGCTGATTGGCTGATCGTATTGGTGTTGTTGTATTCCAGCTTAGTAGCAGAATCTGGTGATTCACGCGTGTAAAGCCAACATGTCATTTGTATTTCGTCTGGAGAATTCGGCAGTGCCCCCAAAGAATTCGTAAATGGATGACCATTGTCGAAGCACCCTAGATCTTTGTAGCATTTTGTCGCTGACTCAAACAAAAAACCTGAAAATTGTCAAATCATGAACGATAACTTTATCACATATTTCTGAAAACTAATGCAACTTAATAATAAACCGAAAATATTTTCCCTTTAAACAGTAGCAGGTATTAATAGTTCAATGTTCCGTGTTAAAAGAACAAAGACAGCGTCAAAGCGCCATTACAAATACTAAACAGCAAAACTTGACATATCTACGTAAGTAGTCATGTTGAATATTTTATTTGATGAAATAAAACATATCAGAAAGGACAATACAGTACTAGTCAAGCCTCATTTATCTGGATACTTTCTCTTCCGATCGGAATTTGCAGGAACCAGGACCCAGTTCAGTTGCACAATAGTTTAATGCGTAGTTAAATTTTACGATGAACTTTCTGATGGTTAAATGTGTGGTTTTAGTAATTCTTGAATAAAATTGTATTACTTAATTCACAATTAGCTAACCACACAACCCAGCAATAGCGTTTAACCATATAGTTAGCAAATTACAAGAAAGAATTATAACTTGTAGCTAGTGGCTCACTATAAGTTAATTTAACAGTGCATCGTGCAACTGTGTCCAGAACTTCGAACTTACATTTGCCACAACAAACGGTATGTTTGACACAGCCGTTTCTTTTATCTGAACAATGAATATTAGAAAAAAAGAGTCCGATATAACGATTAACGGCTTAACTGTATATACCACTAAAAGATAAAGGTAATCGAACAACCATAATAAGCCTTGACCCCCCCCCCAACCCACNNCCCCCCCCCCCCCCCCCCCCGAAAAAAACAAACTAACTTAAGTACAAAATTCGACTGAAGTCTGAGTTTAAACTCAAATATTTGATAATTGTCGAGAAATCCAGGCCAGAAGTCAGAGTAATCTTGATAAGAAGTTTACTTTTATAGAAACTGAATTATTCGAAATAAAGTGCGTACGAATTTTACAATTTAGCCGATATATCAATAGAGCTTATATGAATGGGCTTACAATACATACATATTCTTATTCCGCATGAATATACCTAAATATTAGACGGATTGTTTTCTTTACAGTAATATTTTGACAATATTTAATGAATTCCCATTCTTGCAAACATGAAAAACTAATTTAGTGTTTAACTAATGCAAAAGTATTGGAAACCCATACCTGTCGCACGGTGAACAAGAAAAAGAAGTAGAAATGTTTTGGCAGCCATGATGTAATTCAAGAGAAATTCACTCTTTAAAGGTTAATTGATAAATGGGTTACAGAGATAAGATTGTATCACAATTTCACTTATCATGCTTAAGTACGCGTGGATCTCGTGAAATCCGACAGCCGCACTTGTACATATGTGAAGACATTGTCTGTATTTGTATATATGTATTCATCAAGAGTTTGTTTACGCTTTTAGAAATTTGAAAAACATATCCATAGTATTTATCAAGTTTCCATAACTAATATTGTACCACAAAAAGTTCGCAACAGGATACATTAATTGAAATAGAATACTTCTTAAGCATAGCATAGATAAAACTTAAAGCATCTATACTAATTGCATATGTGTTTATGAGAATAGATAAGTGCTTAATAAGTGAAACCAATAAAGTATGTAAATCACGTAATTGAAAGCATAATCAAGACAAATTAAAGGACTGTGTTCCTCTGTGACTGGTAGACAGTATGTCTATAGGTAAGATTGAAGAAGCATCGAAGGATGTTTGAAAATCTAAGTCCTAAATGCATTGTTAAACGAAGTTTTCCACAAGTGAAAAGTTTGGAATATATATGCAGAAGCACTAAAACATATTCCAAACTCCAAGTATATTTCAAAGAATAAGAAATTTTGAAATAGTGATGACCTTTACATGAAATTCAATTATGAATATCAAGCGGAATAATGTGTCCGGAAGGAGTCAATGTCCTCCATTAGTGGGCGAAAATCGACGCAAATCTCCCATAGATCTCTCTTGAGTTAATTTAAAAGGACAAGCCCAGTAAAAAAAAAACTATTTTTAGATCTGTTAGATCATATTGTCGACAGGACTGGAACGCCATCAAGCTGCAAAATTTTAAGAAAGAGAATGATTTTCATTATGTTTAATTTAATGTCTGTTTTGTTTGTAAAACTTCTTTAGTGACAATTATGACCTATCAACAATGTATGACAGTAGTTTATCAGCAACTCACGTGGCTCTCAGAAAACAGCATTCAAAATATGAGCGTTTTGGCATTATTTGGCAATTGGCATTATGTACATAGCTATGTTTGAAAATAATTAATCGATACAACAGCTTTTTTGAAATTGTATGCATAAACGAACATCGCATAAATACCAACGGCAATACCGACCCTGACACTTAGTATCAGAACAAGTGTGCTGACAAGATAAACAGTGATTGTCATTAATAGTAAGGTCCACAAAAAGACAAAATGAAAATTTAATACACATAGGAATTTATTCTTTACACGTGCATGATAAACTGATGATAACCATAATGGGCGATGATATCATTTGGCTAATGGTGAATTAAATATTGTATAGACAGATAAGACTTGTTATCCTCGTAACGTATAAAATGATAGAGTTCTGAGATACCGATACATCTGGTTGGTTAATTGAGTCGGAAAATTTTACACTTTGATCTCAGAAATTAAGAGGAGATATGGGATATCATGTTCTTCTGCAAAAATAAAGCAGTTTAACTCTGGTATAATAAAAAGTAATGAATTTCAAAATATGTTTAAGATAAGAAATGTATTGTTTAGATACAAGCATGCAAAAAACATTATCTAGCAGACATTTTTATTTAGTGAACAATATTCTTATAGATTTACAGGGAAGATATATCAGCATATAGTCGGTATTCCAGCAGGTACAAATTGTGTTCTTTCAAAGGTAACAATTTTTGTGTTGATATGAACCTACAATCATAAAGTATGTATGCTCCACTAAAAAGAGAAAGATACAATAAACTTTCCAAACATTTTCTGATAACAAACATATTGACGTAGTCCCTTATAAGATAACATAAAGAATAATGTCTTGATATCGACCGTACTGCATTCAAAACACAAACTATACGGAAGCTTTTGAAATGAAAAAGAGCCGATCATAAGAAAAAGAAATATGTACCAGTACCATGAACGACATCGAGGCGAATTTGAGATATACTTCTGCTTCGATAGCAATTGACCAATCTCCAAAAATCTGACACATGGCTCTTCGTTTGATTTTTGACGTCAATCGATAGTGACGTCATAATAAAAAAATATTTGACGGACCATTTAATTGTGACATCACAAAAGAAAAGTTTGCCAAAACGTACCATGTCGGAAATTTGGCGATAGGTCAAGTGTGATATTGTGAGGCAAAATCATTTACAGTTACTCCATACCCAATGAGATTTTCAACTATTAACTTACCATCTTTCAAAATTTGACTTTTTTATCGACTGTTGCTTGATTCCATTACACAGTTAGCATGTATCTAGCATACTAGAGATAGGACGCTGACTCGATCCAAACACCTTATCCCATCTCATTTTTTCGTTTTTGGATCGGTAAGCGAGCATCATTATTCAAGACTTGCAAAATTATTCCTGATGGAGTGTCTCTCTTTACATTAACTACCGTTACTGAGTCTACGTGTTTTATGTATCGTTTCTTATTCTTGGTGCATTCTATTTTACTAACGCTTGAATGGTATCCTTGCATTTATGTGCCATTCTAGCCTATCAACTATCATAATTTGCCCTTTTTTTATAAATGCCAGAAATCTTTACACCTAGTAAACTAGCTCAGTATTTATATTCTGTAGCTCAGCCGTGTTTGGCCTACCAGCATTGTATATTAGCATCGCACTGGCTCTCTCAGATATCTTTCTGCAGTACTATTTGTAGGCATATAATTAATTGTGAATTAACCTATCGAAAGCATATTTTAGTCCAACGCCGAACTTTTGACATTGTTCCAAATAAATATCATTCATGTGTATTGTACTGGGGGCATTTATTTGTTAAAATAATTCATTTTTTATTACCTGCAGATGTTCACGTTCTGGTTGAGTAAAGATTATCTAGGGAATGTTTCTGATTAACAGTTCCTTCTGTTTTGCAGAAAAGATGCCTCTAATCAAGTTGTTGAAGGCATTTCATTTCCATTTACATGTCTTTGTGTTATCAAGAATCAAACTGTATTTATAAAAGTAAACATTCCTTGTCAGCATATATATATTTTTTTCAATATTCAATAAAACCAGTTTCCCCTAAGACATTAGATCTACTATTGTTAAACAACATATTTCCGACTCGGTGTCCGAATGGTCGCAACATTTTCATCAGCAGTCATAGGCGTAGCCATGTGAGTGAGAGATTCTTGGGATTCAAAACAACAACAACACTTTTGCTAATACTTGATCAGGAATTTTATATTTTTACTTGTGGAGAGTGAACTAATAGCCCTCAGATGAAATACAATCAGGATTTTTCAAAGGATTGACCTAGTAGCACAACTCAAGATAGTAAATATAAGAGTTAAAACCGATCTATATATCTTATCAACGTGTAGATCACACGTCCTTCATGTACTGTTACCTATGAAGTGCATATACATATACATATTAATCTAACAACTAAATTTGAATTAGCAAAAACTAGTTAGTGATGGATTTTGAGTGAGAGAAGGGAAATACAGAACGTTCTGAGTAACTCAAGCACACAATAAATTGATATTGACGTAGAATGAAGGAATTCATAGTGATATAGCAGCAATGTAGGGAGGGGTTACAAAACAAAAACAAATGGATGAAACTTGTCAAATAA